>CACRXP010000138.1:507802-529467 GCA_902702965.1 Spirometra erinaceieuropaei | reverse complement strand
ACCACCACCACCACCACCACCACCACTATCTACGACTGCCCCCCCAAAAAAACATTCAGCTTCGAGGAGACGAAAAACAGATCCTAGGAGGACCTGCATACCTCCCGGCAACTGTATGCAAAGACGACAAGTTGGTTGTCTTTGGTGGTCCTAAAGCTCCCCTCGGGACAGATAACGCTACCTGCAAGGAACTGTTGGGTATTCACGTAATGGACGGTTTGAACGACAACCACGGGCATTTGCAGGGCATCACCTTCTTCTAACCAGCGCGTTGTTCCACCCTTTATCGCCGAAGAAGGCGACCTGATTGTCCACCAGATCTGGGCAGAAGTACGTTCTCATTCGGAGGCAGGAAGTGCTGGTAATCAAGGCGATCGGTGAAGCCTGCGGCTGGTTTGACTGCAACTCTGCAGGCGATCACGTGGTAAGCGACCACTGGGTGACGTTTAGTACTGCTCTGCTTATTTTCCTTATTCAGTGGTTTGTTTCGTCTTTCAACTGGTTTAACGACTGGGAGACCAGCAGCCTCCAGATGATAACGACACTGTGAAATCACGATAGACGCTGTTCATTCCAACACACCGGAAGTATTACATCACTCATGGCGTCAACATTAAGACTGAACTGACGGCAATTCAGCACATGTCAAGTGGGCATTTGACGCTCACTGTTGTGATTAGAATCCCATCCTGTTCAGCACATTTTAACAACTCGCTCACCGAAACAACATTGATCGCCTGACCGAAACCAGCAGAGTGGCGCCCTTCGTTTGTCGTCACCTTTATAGAAACAGCTGCAGTACGCCTGAATGGCTCGGAAAACCGAAGAAAACAATGGGCATGTTACCCGCAACGAAAAAAGAAATTTATTTGTATCAAGCAAAGCTGTCTACGGCCCCGCTACCAAGGGCGGCGCGTCACTTCTCATCTCCAACGTAACAGCACTCCTGGAGGAGAGATTGCGGATTCTGGAGCGCTGGGCAAAGCACTTGCCAAATACCATCAACAACCTTTTCGTAACTACCGACCCTGTTATTGACCAGCTTCATCGAACGAAGACGAACAACAACGTAGACCTCCCGCCATTTGAAACGTGCACCAAATCTCCAGCGGCAGAGTACCGGGATCCAAAAGGATCCTGATGAAAGCTTACATAATATGACAAGGACCAGTTCCGCGGGATTTCAGGGACGTGAAAAGGGTCGATTTCTTGAACCCGAAAGGGAACCTATTACACTGTGATAAACACATGAGAATCTTTCTGCTCAAAATCATTGGGGAATATCTTGATTTCGCATTCCTATCAGTCGTCCTAGCAAACGTCTAGAACAAGGGCATTTGCCGGAATGCCGGTGTAGCTTCCGACGACAGTGCAGAACAACAAACATGAAGGCCTCGGCCCCGCAACTGTAAGAGAAAAGTCAGAAGATTCGGACTCACCTCTAGACCAGATTCGTGGACTTCCTCGCGTTGAATCGCGATGCACTTTGGAAGATACTGCAGACATTTGGCCTTCTTGAGCGACTTACTTTTAGAGTGCCTCAACTAAATGACGGGATGATGACGCAGGGAGGAGAACATGCTCCCACCCTCTTCAACCATCTTGTTTTCTGTCATGCTGATGGACGCCTACAGGTATGAGCGTCCTGGACATTACCGGTCTTCATCTTCTCAACAGCCGTTGCACGCAGATACGAACGCGTCTATCAGCGAATCCCGTCCAAGATATGCTCTTAGCGGACGACTGGGCGCCTTATATACAAAGATGCGTGAAACACTCCTCCGCCGGCTGCGCCAACTGTCAACACGGGCAAACGGTGGTTAAACACCAACATTCGCCCAACACTGAATACAACTTTCCTCCAATACCTGTCATCAGCACTCTGACTGAAGTCCGCAAACAATTTCGTCCACTGAAGCAGCACACTCACGCAGCACCAAAGACGAGGACCAAGTGGCCGGCCGGATATTCAAGGCCAGTTAAGCTTTCCGCCGACTATACAACTAAATGTGAGATCGCGGCAGTCTTCATCACAACACCAAACCGAGATATGCAAATCTCTCATCCTGATGACACTGCTGTATGAATCGAAAACATTGACAGTCTACATCAATTAACACAACAGAATCAATCCCTTTCAGATTCCATTAAATTACCATCCGACCTCTATAACCTTGAGAAATCCCATTGCTATGATACTACTTGCTATATTTCAGTAACAGTTTAAATTGAATTTATTATTGTCTCAAACTTATCACCGACTCTTACTGAGATGCACCTATGCAACTTTTGTCACTTGATATATTATCTATTTCCCTGCACTCAAAGCGACCGCTGTACTACTGTTCGTACCACAAACACTCGAGATTTTTCAGTTGCTTGTAAACAAATAGGGAGTTCAACGGTGAAGACCTACATTTCCCTCAATAAAACTGAACTGCAAAAACTGAACTTCACACGCCAGAATTAAATCACTTTCACTTCAGTTGTCTCCGCTGAATATTAACGCTGAGGTGGAATGACAGGATCCCGGACAAGAAAGTTCTGCAACTGATGGAGCGTCCACTAATCTGAGCATAGACGATTCCTCTAAAGAGACACACCCACGGAGCTTAAGCACGCTGTTACACAAACACCCAGAAGTACCCTCTCGTGAACATACAAATCGACCCAGAGACCTGGACGGATCTCTCCCAGAGCCGAATGGCGTAGAGAAGAGCAGTGAAAACTGTCGCAACAATCCATGAATTCAACGGGATAGTCGATGACAAAGTCAAAGGAGCAGTTCTCAAGTCTCAAGCGCTCCCGACCCACAACGACAACGCACTTACTCTTCCAACATGCTCACGCTGGGAACGAACGCTCCGAGCGGATATCTCAGGACCCAGTGCCACCTCCCACGATCAACACGACCTCTATCATCCCTGCCAAAAACTCTGCGATGATGACAACGACCACCAAGCCAGTCACTGCGACCACCGGTGAAAACAATTCCGGCGTCTCTTAAACCATGTTGCGGCAGGCGGTGTGAATGTGTCCCTGTCTGTGCGTTACCATCGTCGAGTCAAATCCGGAGTTGTCCTCTTAGGCGACAGTGGCCACTGGCGAAGCCGCGGCTGGTGTTAACTGCGTGCATTCATGCCTGAGAGACTTCTGAGACAGTGGTGGCCGCCGCTTATGTAGGCTCGAAGGCGAAGCTCAAGTGGTGTCCAGTCAGTGTGTGTTGCCTTTGCCGGTGTGGGTTGCATTTTCCGAGAGGTGGTGTCCCAGTGGCTTACGTTGTGCTTGCAGGGGGGAAGTGCGTTCAAGTGGCCGCGTGGGCAGCTGCGACTGTGCGGACGCAGGTATGCCCGAGCTGCCGGTCGTGTGACTTCAGGTCAGCGCGTCTGGAACGGCCCACCGCAAAGGCGTGAAGGACCTTGAGGCAGTGAGGTCTTGAACAATGACGCCAGACCGGTCATGCTGACTGGTCACCACAAGCACAACCCTCACTACTACCGGATCTCTACGAGCGGTGTGGACTCGGTTCAAACCTGCCCTCATTGCGGTCGCATATTCATATTGCACATCGGCAACTTGATAATCTATCACACTGCGGCCGGCGCATCCACCTCCACTGTTCGCACTGTCCACGCACATTCACTCAACGCATGGCTCTGCTCAAATGCATGCGTATCCACGTCAGCGGATTTTACCGAAAATAGCGGCACACCAAGCATACCTTGCATACTCAAAACTCTCCCATCCCCCAGCCCCGCCAACTCTCCAGCCCCCAGAGAGGCCGCAGCTAGCAGCGCCATCTCAGCAACTAACTCAGAATCACCAAACCTACCCTGCCCACATAGCCACCGCACGCGCACGTCCCGCATCGGCAAGATGGGTCGCCTACAACAGACTAGACTACATCGTCACACATTCCCAAATCGGCACCTGCACCACGCAGACACACCTCAAATATCGTAAAATGTGAGTGAGAAGTATGTTGTTCCACTCCTATCTCATTTATCTCCTCTGCTGCATGTGAAGTCTAAGCACGCGGAGACAAGCTGTACTTAGCCCTGTTAGCTGCCTCCCCCGATCCCATCATCAGTGGATTGACCGCCTCGGCTCAGTCAGCTCGTAATTCCTCACCATAAGCAATCTGACGCACTTAAGACTATCACGGAACACTGAGAGCCGTGGCTTGGCAGGTTATCGACTGACGCTTTAACTCAGATCACGCGGTCACCCTAGAAGGTGTTGAGTGTGCGTTGTGTGACCGAATGATGGATTGAGCTTCAGCCTGAGATGGTTCCTTCTTAATGGCACATTCACACTTGTGAGATTCGAGCCGCCTTCACCCCGCTGTAGGTAGTCCTGGTGTGTGCGTTTTCAGGGCAAGTCGTGTGTGTGGGGCGCGCAGACGGGCTCTGTAGTTTTGTCAGCCACTGCAGCCACCACCAGCATCGGAGGATTCATCGGCTCGGAGAGCGAACTGGCGATCGAGAGGGGGAATCGAGCGTGATGTCGAAGGTCTCGGCGCACATGCCCCACTACTAACAATCTGACGCGCATGAACCTATCACGGTATGCTCAGAGCTGTGGCTTAGAAGGTTGCGAACTGACGGGATAAATCGGTCCTCCGCAGAGGATGCAGAGTGAGGCTTCAGTGGGTCGCAGGTAATGCGACCTTCATGCCACTCTCACTCATTTGTGATCTGAGACTTCCCCTCTTTTCATGTAGCATAAAATCCTGGCCTGATGGTGGACCAAGCCACCTGCATCTCCTTCCGGGCCCAGGTGGACAGGTGAGGATAGGATGCGGTAGATACGGTGCAAGTCTGTCATTAATTAATCTGCAAGTTAACAACCCTGCTCCCCCTCTACTGTGGAGTACACGGTGGACATCGTCGGCAACGGCTGTCGTCGCCTCAGAACTGATCGCTAAAAAATGAATATTGCGGCTATCCTTGAGACTCCGTTCTCTTCTGGCGGATACCTCCATTGCCAAAACGCAATTAAGGAAGTTGTTGGATGTCATCCAGGTCATCCAGTGCCAGTCCGTGCAGCAACACCAGGATTGGCTTGCTGCCAACAACGTAAGAATCCTCATCATCCTCTCTGACAAAAAGAAGCCTCACACGACCAACATCATCACCAGTGAAGGCCGAGATGTTTGCAGAACGAAGGGCTGGCCTGCAATGCTGAGCAAGTAAGCGGAAGGTGACGAGATAAAACAATTCGTGCCGACTAATAGACCGTCTAAGTTTCACCGCAGTTCAATTACAACAGAGCGATACTTTGGATGAAGAAATCGTAAATTATGATGCCCTGAGCCGAGCACTTCCGAATCGTTCTTCATATGTCTCCCGAAATCTCAGACAATGCCACCAAGTAGAAACCAACACTAATCTCGACCGCCCACACTCGAGAGAAGCGAACGCTAACACCGTGCATCAGATATTCAGCGGCGAAACTTCGGGAGCGGCCTGTCTTCCATCTGAAAGTTATAAACACGGCGACCCGTGGCTGATAGACGACAAGAACAAGTCAACAAGAACCCCAAAAATCAAACAACTAAATAATAATAATAATAACAGAGGCGTCTCCCCCTTCCAGCTGTGCAAAGTTCGAATTGAACACTAACGCGCTGGAGACGGTGGTGAGAACAAAGCCAGTTCCAACTGCTGAATACAATGGACCTCGAATCAGCGCCAATGGAACCTATCTTGCATCAGTGGATAAATGTGTGTACCTTCGGAGTGCATCATCGGACCTCCAAACTAAGTCGGGTCTTTGGCTGCCGTAGGACTTAGTTTATCATCGCCGTGGCCTCCACCTCAATGTATCAGGCGGTCATTCTGGCAACGCTCCTGTAGTCACCCCATAAAAAGGCCAGTCGAAGTTCTGTCACTTACATCTCAGTTGCCACCGGAGAATTCCAAAGTTGTGGTGGCAATACTTGGTCCCCATCGCACACGTCCTGGTCCGAACCGGATTCCTTAGCTTCATTGCAATACTGAGGCGGATGCAACTACGATGGGGCGGCCACGTCGTGAGGATGGAGAACGAGCGATTGACCAAAGCGAGGTTCCTAAGACGACTTTGCTATGGGTGCTCGTGGACAAGGAGGACAAAAAGACTTTAAAAGAACACCCTGAATACTGTCCCCAAACACCTGCAAAAATCAGCTCGGAGACCTTGGAATCCCTCACACAGGCCTGGATAACCGTTGTGAAGAAAGGGGCAAATCGAGCAGTTCACAAGTCTCGAAGTTCATGGATAAGCAACTGAAGCCTCCAATTCCTCCCATCGTACCCAAGCCGTCAACGGACGTTCTAGCCACGGTCTTGCCTCGGACATTTCCGCTAGCAACGCAATGTCATCTCAGCAACTCCGACAGGAAACGCTTGAATCATCACCATCACCATCATCACCACCATCATCATCATCATCATCATCATCACCAACATCACCACAATCACCAGGATCACCAATGTGACAACCCTCACGGCGGCTTCGATGACAACGACCGCACCCTACAAAAGGAGAGCGCCTCCGACGCTCTGCCAACCAACGTTAACATCGGCCCTTCCACCAACTCTGTGGGCTCAATCCCGACATCTTTCTAGAGCAATCGCAGCATGCCCTCTCACGCTAACCTGGTCTGTTGCTTGAAGGTTCATTACGTTGATACGGGCAAGCCAGCCCACGTAGCCCAAAAGACCAGAGGCAGACTCGAACGTAGTGGACGGCAGAGCCAAACGGACCGTCTACGCGGACCACACACGGTCCGGTCCCTAGCACAGCTATCAGAATGCGTCGGTGAATGCGTGAGTGATCTGGCGCCTGACGCCGCCTCCGTCATACTGACAATGACGAAACTGATCACATTCTTGCTCTGGGAAATGGGCATAATTACGACGATGTGTGCCACGTGACGTGGAGTGGCCCAGTGTGGCCTAGGGATATGACGGCTGACAAGACGAGATGTGGTTGTGGGGTCTTGAGCGGAGACGCATACGGTCGGGGAGACCGATCTAGTGTCCGAATTTCCTTTTACATTTTAAACAGATGAGACGTGAGTGGCGGGCGTATGTCGGGACTCGGTGTGGTGGATTGGCAAGTGATCGAACGGATCAATTAATGGTGTGCTGTGTGACAGGTCAACATTTAGTGTTGTGAATTGAAGGGTAGGTTGGTCGAATTACCAGCGTATGGGGTCCGTAGATGTAACCGAAATGTTCATTGACATGCCTTAAACAGACAGCCACTTGTATGCAAATATTGCGTTATTTGCCCTGTTGACATCACAGGTCATAGCTAAAAGCACAAGTAAGGGTTTCGTCGATTACCTGCAGTTATATGACGCAACTGTGAGGGACTGGGCTAATCAGTGGGTTTCCCAGGGTTTCCCGTGTGCTTTCTAGTATATGGTACAATTTTAGTATTTTGTCTTTTTAGCTTTCTCAGAAAGTAATGTGTTCATTAGGAGTAGAGCCTTCGAAACAGGCTTTTTCATGCTCGATTCGAACGTCAAGCGAAATATTGGAGCTTAAATTCATACTTTACATAGGACTAACGGCGTCATACTTAAAAGTGCCCGACAGACAGTCATTGACATAAAAGGTTGAATAATTCATAACCCTAACAACGCGAGTAATAAGCAAACATTCACCTATTTTGCCAAATAATTTCGGTCCACACGCAGCACACAATTTAGTTTTTAAGGCATTAAACCTAAGAGTCATAGAAGTTTGTTGGTATGTTTCGATGATGCATGCATGTCGAAATGCCTACTAATGCCAGCATTTACATTGGTTCTAAACTAACTAAATTAAAAAATGCCTGTCAGATACTTCTGAAGCTTCAACCTCAGCAAAATCTGAAATAAAAATTCCAAAAAGGTACTTCATTATATTTAGTTTTAACATATTACAGGTCCTCAATGAATAAAATTTAGGCATATGTACTTGCCCAGCAACCGCGTCTAAGGGACGAATTTCGCGCACATTTGCAAACTGGACGCCACATCATTTCCCGACGCTCATGGAACACTCACCTATTTTGTTAAATAATTTTGGTCCGTACGCAGTGCACATGTTAGGTTTTAGACCCCAAAGTGGAGGTTATATTCACAGGTTTCACCCCAGTAAATGTTCGAAATATCTCCCACAGGGCAATTTAGGATTTTTAGTCTCAGTCGCTCACCCAGGTGAGCTCCGAATGAAAGCATGCAAATGGGCGTTAGTTTCGAAAAAATGGTATTTACAGTCTTGAAGCGAGCACGCCTAGTAAGTAAAGAGAGTACGCGCATAACCGCGACCATGTCCGGAATTTTCATTAAGGTCAAAGGGATGTTTCTCCATCAAAAATCTCACGACTGACGCGCCGCGCGCGAATATCAGAATACGTTTTGCGTAGTCGCTCCACCCTTCTCAGATCTCTCACGCTGATTGGCTTTTGCCGAAACGGCCATCTGTCCACGCCCACTCACTCGCCCGAACAACTGGCCAATTGGGGCTCATGGATTGGGCGAATCGATGAGTCGAAGGCTGTGAGCATCGTCTTGAGCAGGGGAAGTTCTTTTTCCCGCTACTAACGATGCTGACGGCGACAGTGAGTTATAGCCTTTAGATTAAAACTTTCACATTTATATTGCACAGATTTGGCGTAAATATTGTCTGCATTATATCGAGCGGGTGTTTTCACTGTAATTTGTTCTGGAAAACACAATAACTGAGGTTTAATCTTTTCAGAAATGTTGTTAATATTTTCGAACGTTATTTTTCGAATTTCTCGACTTCCGTTTTAACACAGCACGCAATATTTGAGCAAAAAACACCGTGTGAACGGTATTCTAACCGGCGAGGGACTTTCAAAATCTTACGAATTGCCCGACTTCATCGAAATTTTGAATTGCCCGTTGATATGCAACTGTCGGTCACTGATCTAAGCATGAAACGCTAAGAGTGAAAAATTTCCGATCCTGAAGCCTGGCAATGTAATGAACGCCGCGCTCACATGAATTTTAACCAGATTTGAATTCGACAATGGATGGAACTTTCCTGCCTTACAGAGGACTGCAGTTGTGAGGGTACAACCTATGTGAGTAGGTTAAATACCCCAGTACTCCAAAGTCTCTATGCCGCTGACTTAGGCGATTTACTAAGGGTGGAATCAGTGCAACTGGGTAAGACAGATGGGCATGCCAAACTCCTCATGTGGTCTGTGTCTCGTCCTGTGTGAATGAGAACGCTTTGGCGTCTACAGGAAACTATGGCATGCTCTTTCGGCCATTCAATTCCTGTGTTATTGCTTTCTCAGGCTTCTTTCCCTGGTCTTTTTTTTGCTGTGAAGAACACTCGGATAAGCAGACCTTTGGCCATTTCGTCGTCCTGCCAGACCCAGTACGTTTCTACACGGCGTTGCAGTGTTCTCACACGATTGCGCTTTTTGGTAAAAAGACGTGGTTGTGGCAGGAGTGTTCTTCGGTTTCCTGTTGCTTTGGGTCTCCCATCTCTCTTTCTCTCTCCTGATGAGCATAGAAAGTGATAGGTTTTTCTAATGGATTTATTATCCGTAACAGCTGTCATGGTTTCAATTAACACAGAACAAACATCAAGCAAATATAGTGTGGGCAGAAACTCGTAAAACGCTGAGCGTACTCTTAACTAGGCCTTCAATTGGAACAAACAGATAGGCGAGAGTGCATAGTGGACTAGGCACGACGCGCTCTAATGAAACAGAATCCACTGTAAATTCTCCCATGACAGCAACGTATCCTTAAAGCAAGCATATTTCCGGAAACCTGGGTAGCCTGCTTAGGAAAAAAACTATTCATCACATCCATAGGATTTTTGATGTCTGGATAAGTACAATCGCATCGTACAGACGGAATTACCGAAAACTGGTCCGTCCTACTTCTTTTATGTGGAATGTCGCTTTTTATAAAACAATTTTTGAGAGAAAATGCTATATGATTTTTATATTTTCTCTAGAGATTATTTGTTATAAAGAAGCTGTGTTTTCAATTTTACTTAATGTTTCCAAACCGCATACTACGCTGCATACACCGCAAACACACTGCTGAATTGAAAGACAGTAAGATATACGAATGATCTGCCATACAATTTTTCTGAAAAACTGAATAAGGAGCGCGATTCCCCATAAAACGATCAAAATGAATGAACGTTTTTTTGCCACCTTTTTTGAATGTATCCAGACACATAGAACTAACGGAGACATGCAGATTAACTAAGTAGCACTTTAATTCGTTTAAAATTTATTTTGCCGATGGCTAAATATGTGCACATTCGAAGTTAAGCTTACTACCGTGCAATAATTGCATTTGTATTTATGGTCACTAATGTTAGGTTGCGCACCCCCCCCTAAGTCATTGTTTATTACTCCCAAATACACTGAATTACTGAACTAAAATTTTATGCGAACATTCAACATTTCTGTAATTGCATCGCTTGCTGCACCGGATATCAACGACAGCTATCCAATAGATGGCGCATCTCAAGAAACTTTAATCGAAATTCCGAAATGGACAGCGCTGGAAAAAAATGCTTAAATGAGATAGCAATATGATTATCTTGCAGCATAACCACAGCATATTTGTGTCACGCCAAGGCACCGATTTTAGAATATACGCCTTCTCCGTCACTTGCGCAAGCCACGCTTGTTAATAATAAATTTCAGTGCCCTGAAAATTAAAATTCTATTTTAAAGAACAGGCGTATAAAAGCCTGTCTTGTATTCATTTGGCGAAAAACTACATTTTTCTCGAAGAAAGGACGGCCTTAGGTTTTAAAACGCATATAGCTTTGAGGTAAATAGCTGCAATGGAATGTCCGTTTACCACTATTCCTAAGTCAATGTACAAGTTGATCCAAATGAATTTTATAATTGCACAAACTCCTTGTGGCAATTGCTTAGTAGCAGCAATTTATGTATTATTTTCCTTATATGAAAAGTATATAGCTTGCAGTAGAGAAACTCTAATTTTGAAAACCTTAATGTAGGCATAACTGTGGGTAGCGCATTAAATCTCTTCAAAGCATAAAGTTCCTCAAGCATAAAATTTAAAGCTTAGCTTAACTAGCAAATGAGTACAAAAAAGGATATTTTGTGCCTACGCTCTATAACCGAGTCGGAGTTCATAAAACATGAAAACTCAATGGAAATAATCACTGTTGTACTTTGCAAGCGGCCGAAAAGAATCTAATTCAAAAGCCGGCAGCCTGGTAGACTGAATCAGGCCGAAATTATGTGTGATCCCCACGATTACAATCTCCCCTGACTAGTCCCTTCTACTCGAAGTAGGGTTTGTCGCATGAGGTCTTTCTACCAACGCGTTGGTGAAAAATTGCTATAATCCGAAAGGCAACGGTTCACATCTACGAAAGCTTTAGCCAAGACTCCAGAGCGAAATGTACCCTAGGCAGTCCTGAAACGACAACAGGCAATAACCAAATGTCCTCAAGGTTGACAACTGTGCAAACCGCGATCAGCTTATTTTCCATCTACCCGCGTCTACTGATGGCTCCGATTACAACGTGGCACAGCGCTTGTGCGAAATACGGCGTCAGTGATTATGCCGATCGATGTAGTTACCTGGTCGTCACGGAAATTCATGTCAGCAAACGGACACCAACAACTGGATTACATTAGGTCTACAACGCATTTTAATTGGACGCTACATCTGGTACTTAGACTGAATGAAAATTCGAAACGTCGAGAAGTGCCTAGCTGATTCCATACACTGAACGCCACTGGAGTACGACTGAAAAATTACCCAATCAAATCCTGCGGTTGAGTATCCTGAGCGCTGATTGGCTCAGCTAAGGAGAGTAGCGTTATGTTCCACTTTGCGTTGGCTATCACCTCGTCTCGCCCATGTAGCATCAAAGCGCTTCCTTATGTAAAGCGTCAACTCGTCTGCTTATCTTCGTACTATTTGTGCGCAGTCAAGAACTTCGTTGTGCCAGCAAAATGATCTACTCTTCTTACTGCTTCCGCGTCCATGCCCCAGCGCCAACGGAAGATGGTAACAATCTGTGAGAAGTATATTTGTACGTAGCGCCTAAACGGGGCGTTGGCATAAATAATTCTAACGAATCTTACCTTATATACGAGAGAATCTAAAGCATTTATACTGCATAAGTATGTGAAGGGATGTTAATATGAATGTGCTAAGGTATGTACGGGTTCAACATACATAAACATAAAAATACGAACAAATGGTTCTTAATTAAGAAGAGCGTTTGGCGAGCATACGCGTGCTTTCGAAAAATTCCCATCAGACCTCTACACTTATACGGGAACGAGGTAAAAACTTAAACGTGCAATCAATAACAGCAGTAAATTACGGTGCGGATTTTCACTTTTTGCAGGGCTTTCTGGAACGCAGCGTCCACGATAAAGGAGCGATCACTGTATTCTAGAATGGTATGCCTAAGTCTTCCTGTCCTCGTTCATCAAATACGCCCAAGCTTTACTTCTAGTTGGAGTGCTGCGGACAATGGTAGATTTGGTAGGGCTCTGACAGTCATTAATAGTCAGCTTTTAAAACTTTCATCGGCACTAACCCATCCAGCAGAACTGTATGCCCCAATACAGAAACATTTAAAACAGTGATGCTGACAGTCCTCTTCTTGTTCTTCTTCCTCTTCCTCATCCCCATGCTTGTCCTAACGTTCCGAGAATCTTAACCCTTCAGGTACCGTTCTGCCTGCTGGTGGCACAATTGTGTATTGTTTGGGCAGGCTCCTACGAAGGCTACCTCGCGAATCTGCTGGCACGCAACGAGGCAGCCCAGGAGGAATTTCGGCGCAACAACCCTAGCGGCCAGTTTGTGCTGGACTACCTAGGATCGCCGGAATTTCGACGTTTCCAACCCCTGTTAGCAGAGAGTGAGACAGATGATACTGATGCCGACGCCTGGGACGCCTTCCTTGCCGATCTAGCCTACGCAGCAGATGCCGCAGCCAAGGAGGATCCCGCGGCGTCTGCGCAACACTTGAGTGTGGCACCTTGGACAAAGCGTCCACAACTGAATGACACCCCGCGTAATGTCGAATTAGCGGGACAGAATCACCTCTGGGGAGAACACCGGATGAGCGGAGGCTCCAGCGAGGTGGGTAAGTGGGTGGATTACGCTGTGATGAGTGCACATGCGCAAGATGAAGATGATGATGATACTGAGGGGGAAGAAGACAATGAAGACGGGGAGGGAGAGTTTGGCGCAGACGCTGTTTTCTCTCCTGACGCAACACGTTTACTCGGAACGCCCTTCCCCGCCTCTGCATCCTCCCTGACGAAGCCGTTAGCGCATTCACCATCAGGTGTGAAGTTGGATCAACTGCCGGCGTACTGTGACCCCCCGAACCCCTGTCCCCTAGGCTATGATCCTGACAGTCTTCCAACACCCTGCGACCAAAATATCCCCAACACCAAAGAATTTAACCGGGCTTGGATCATGAGAAAGATGCGAGAGGGAGAATGTCCCTGCGATGAGGAGCACATGGAGGTGTGTCCTGCGGCGAAACCGTCATTTCCTTCGGCTGCTGGCTTCTTGAAGTCTGTTATTCTCCACAAGGTGATTTGTTGAAGTTTTTATTTCCGCATAGACATTTTACTTCCAGTCTAGGTTGCTGGGTACTCTTCGGAGTTTCAGCTTGCTCGAGCCATCTTAAATAAATGGGCTTCAAAGTGGCCTAAGGTTTTGTGAATTAAGAACAGTTTTACCAGTCACCAAACGACCAATTCCCTGACCCTTTATCAGTAGTGACTGCAGGGAAAACGCTTTAATATCACTTGCACGGTTTTATGAAAAAATCGTATCTACTTACTACATTTATGTACTATCTCTTGTGTGTACGTTCGATGACCCGATTCCCACTCTGGAAACCGCCAGCCCAACCACGTGTGCCGCCACTGTGTTACGGCTACCTGCAGTAATATTAAGGCTTTTGACTTGTCAACCCATCCTCATGCGATCACAAAAACAGTCTCTAGTTTTTTCTCGGTCACCAGATTTAGCCGAAATATTCCACAAAATATATTTAAATAATAACTATCGTTATCAGTGTAAATTGCCTGTGAAAAGTTGGAAAAAGTCATGTTTGGGCTTAATTTACAACACTTTTCCAGCGGATAATAAAAAAATTTAACGTCTTCGATCTATAATACTGATTTAAGAGAAACTCCGACTCGAATGGTGGTTTAGGTGGCTATTTCTGGTTACTACCAGTCGCCCGTCAGTCAAAGCCCAACCCTAAATTTGAATAATTCGAGGTTCGGACCTCGAATCATTGGTCATCCAGCGTTGAATACGACGATCTATCATCTAACAACGAACCTGGTTTGCTGTAGATTTCCATCGGAAATATAAGTAGAGTGAGCGGCTCGTTCATCGATCAGGCTAAGGAACATGCTTAATCTTTGCTCATTAAAACTCCATGGGGAACCGTCGCAGACAAAAATGGCTGACATGTGGGACTGTAATTGTCATTTCTTTTTGTCGGCCGTCGTCAGCCAACCACAAAAACAAGGCTCCTCTGATGTAAATACTCCGTTAATGGTAGTCTTCGGTCACTTGTTAACCGTTCAAGATTCGATTTCTTCTGGCCGAATAGACTGCATTCTCCCAGAAATGAGTGGACCCAGGGCGGCTCCAGTAAAAGGCGGAGAGGCTTTATTGGATATAAATCCCCGACTCGTCGTCTCAGGGCGGCAATGGCCACTGACAAGGCAGGGTCATGCACAAGTTTTGCCTTTTAAAATATTTGCTGCGACTGTAAGGAAAAAAATATGCGCCATTTATTTTTAATACTTAATAATAATAATTATAGTTCGGTTACACTTAGACAACTCTGTAAATCACTGGGTTTGATCAAAGTCTCCCAACACAACAGTGGTAGCAGCATAATCCTAATCTCAGCCACCAGAGCGAGAGTTCGGGGTTAAAACCTTGGGTGTGCAATGACCTTGATATGGGGTACCATTGCCTGCGGCAGACAATAGGCCTGAATTACACGGTTAGGTGTTACAACTCGCTGCAAACAGCATGGCTCTAGTCAGTAGCTGCTGGATTCGTACCAGTCTGGAGGACAAGAAAAAATATTTCACCAACCTTCATCCCCTTAATGCATTTGCTATGTTACGAAGAAACTTTTTAACACAAGAGCTTTTTAGAAAAAGTAGTCGGAAGGACTGATCTCAGCTTCGGGCAAAGCAGTTACGTTCCACATCCATATGATCGTAGAGAAAAGCTGCTGGTTAGAGCCGAATCTTCATCGAGTCCAGTTTAAAGACACCAGTCATTCTCCTCGTCTTCCTTTCTTCTTTGTTCTTATTTAGCCCCACAAATTGGACGAAGTACTGGATGGAGAGAACCCTTACCTTCGCGGTCGCCGACGATCAAGTCTGGTAGCTAAGAAGTTTGGCCGTCAAAAGAGATTCAGAGTGAGTTTTAACTCTGTTTTCTTCATTGGTACTGTTTTGTCCTCTGAGTCCCTCGAATGCAGTCGCCGGTTCAAGGCAGCCACTGAGTTTGTATCAGGACTTCTGCTTGTGGCTGGGAGATTTCAGAGAAAATTTGCGTGGTGCAGTTGTGATCGTGCCTGATCCAGCCGGCGTAGGCGACGTCACATACTGTACATCTCGACGCACGACAGTCTACGTCAGGAGATCTGGACAACGCGACCCAATCTCTTCACCAGTAACGAATACTGGATACTGAAGGTTCCAGAACCACTACGACGTTTTGACGAACCGTATCGAGTCAGGTCTTCGGTTGGCGTCCCCAAGCTGGTAACGCCGCGGCATAGAGAACAAAGATTCAGAGTTCTTGAGGCGGGCGACAAAGAACTTGGCCTAGCTATATTGCCGCCGCAAACGAGGATTCTGTGATTTGATACAACATCAATAGGTAACTATTGGGAGATGGCACTCAAAAACCTCCGTGACCTAGAAATAATACCTACTCTATCTATTTGAGTAGGCTATAGCCCTACATATTTGTTCTTCATTCAGAGAATGGTTATCAGACAGCGGTAATCACATGCCTCCAGTTTCCGCCCATTTCCATTCACAACAATGGACGAGGACTGACCGGAACGGTTCCCGGTACACGTGGATCTTCGTGGCGATGGAGATGTTGTGTCGGGTCCAAAGGCACTTTCTAAGGATTAAGAAAACCCTGGAAACATCGTCATTTCGGGAGACCGTGTCGTCCTTGGTCTATCCACGAGGCAGCCGCCTCGTCCTGAGGTTGACAGTCACTTATGCCGAAAGGTGCCGTCTCCTGGTCAGGGATACAACTCCAAATCCATTTAGCCTTCCCACCTTTTTGGGATGAACCAACCGAAGTAGCGGCCTCATTCGCCTGCGGCATCGCAGACTGTAGCTCATCAAAGCTTGAGGCTAGGAAGGCCATGTGGTCAGCGTAGTCGAGATCAGTCAGTTTGCTTCCAAGTGAAACTTCAACACCGTAAAAAACGTATAGGGTCCTTCCGAAAATTCAGCCAATGGAGTAGTTGATCAGTGTGGCGACAGGATACAACCTTGACGTGGCATAAACAGGTTGTCTACCGGACGCCCGCCTTTAGCTGCAGGTTCCGCGACGGAATTTAACACGACCTAACTGATTTTGTAGATGTTTCTGACTCCTCTTTGGAAAACCCATGGACCATCTGACCGGCTATCCCGCTCTACAACAAATGCTGAACATGTAGCGCCTGTGGACGCAGCCTGGAACGGCCGCTGGATTCTGCTTCCTATAAAAGATACTTCGGAACTTAGAGAAATCACCTGCACTTGAGGAGTCGGAAATGTCCTAACAAAAGCCGAGATCAATCTGCATCTTACTACTTAACCATAAGTACTTCCTTCGTATGTTGATCGACTCTGAAGCCTCTTTGGTAGTTCTTTTTTTCCTTTGATACGAAGCATGCGGGATGTCGTTAACTCGAAAATACCTCTCATTTTTTCAGTGTCGTCAGAACCTTATCCTACTTTATGGTATTCAAGGTTAGAACAAAGTCTTCATCAAATACCGACTTCGGTAATTTGATTTCTGTACTTGTGATGCGTCAGTCTCAAACGACGTTCACTACCGCTGTCGGAGAGAGCAGAGTTGTGACTTCCGTGTGAATTGATCTATGAATAAGTAGCTTTCGCTTCACCCACCCGCAGCCTCTTTCCAAACTCACCGTGTTCAACTGGCACGACAGTCTGGCCGACTGATCTCGGGCAATTGTACAAGATTGCATATTACACGCTACTAACACTATTTAAGTAGGCATATTTTAACGATCGCCTTATTCCAAATGATCTGAATGAGTGAGGCCAACAGAATTTTGCTGTATAGAAATACGATTTTTGCACACCGCGACTCGAGTCAGCTTACGGATTCTGCCGCGATTAATGACAGGAGCTTTTCTTTTACCTAGAACACTGCCGTTAAATCACCCGCCCCCACGCTTTGCCAGAAGTCTGGACGCTCACTTCGATTACCGGCCAAATTAGGGTTTCATATGTGTTCAGTTGCCAAGATAGTTCACGAAGAATGCTGCGCTAGACCTTCGCTCCCTATTTACCAAGCACGCAGAGTGGCCGCAGCAGCTAATCTGTCACAGTGACCTTTCACGCTGTCTTTCAGGGGCACGTAGTTTTTCTGACCAGGTAGATAACCAATCTGAAGACAGCGCTCGGACATCCGTCACTTCATGCATGAAAACGGTATGTGTCCTAGACAAACAGTGCGTCACTCCATACCGACCCAATGCAACTGAATTCTAGACCGACTGGTATGCGGAATGGAAATTTCGGTAAAGTTTCTACCAGTTCGCATCGCGCTCTCCGCAATCTCACCGCAAACAGCCCCAAGTTGGGCAGACAACTCCTAGATGACAATCAGATCCTAAAGCATCACTGTAGATTATTAGAGTACGTCTTAATTTTGTCCAATAATCTCTTTAGGCACGCCGTCATCGCTTGAACTCCTACCTTCTTGGACAGCATCGCAACATTGTCAAGAAGGACGGCCGAAGAGGGTCACAGCAAGCGAGCTTCCGATGATCGGCTAACCGGGGGCTTCCACGTGCACCAATCTCATCGTTGTCTAGACATGTGGTTAATATCTGTGTTTCGTGCTGGAAGGGTCAGTTTCTGTCCAGTCTCGTCATACTGTTCACCACGGCATTCAGTCCCGCCAGTACAGCTCTGCTCTGGCTAAGATCCTCACTTTCATCAGACGGTTTCTTAAAATTTCTCTGTCCGTTGCATCTATTTTGGAAAAATAAACATCGCATAAGTTGTCTGTCTTATCATCCAAGGCAAAGCGGCGTTTGTGGCACCAGTTCCTACCCCGATCGGGTTTGATTTGAATTGCGGATTCCTTGGTTGCAAACGTAAAGGTTGCCTGCAGGCCAGGCTATTCCGCACGATCGTCTACATTGCACATCAGTTTCACCCATCATTTTAACATAGGTCGACGCGATTCGACGACTTTGAACTCACGCAATCGGCTGACAGTTGTCGAGCCCTTCAATATATATAGATCACTAATGGGTGGTGTGTAGTTTAGATGCGGGTATTACACTGCAAATCGATTTATGCGGTGTGGATTCGTGACCAAATGTGTAGGGGCAAGCTGGTTACGTAGGAAGCGCCCAGCGTTTGGTCATCAAGACCGCAGGAATTCACGGGTGTCGGGGTCTGTCTCTCAGTTTACTTATGGGCTACCTGAAGAACCCACAGGTCGAGAATAGTGAAATGACATTCAACGAAAACTACGAGAAACAGGCTCCCCTGTCCAAATTAACGGCCACCTGGCACATACCGGCGTGATCAGTCGCCATAAATCCGCGACAGGATAAAGGGAGGTTTTACAGCATGATGAATACCACCATCCACCCAAAGAGGTCTTGGTTGAGGGATCTGAGACGACAACCTCCGAATGCAATTTCCACAGGAAACTGTTCCTCAGCTAAGCTGCTGTGGTCAACATTGTTGAGATTTAATAGCTTTGACAAAGGATAGATCTCGTAAAACAACGGCCTCTTTGTAGGACTTTGGATCATATAAATCTACACAGTAGCGGGAAAGGATGAGAGTTAAGGAGGATTTAGCTCCTGACACGGCCTCGTTTCTGCACTGGACTTCGAACAACCGCCGAACAAACTCTAGGCATATCTACGGTGTAAGAATCCCTGACGAGAAACCCTTCAACCGCTGACCGACTGTCAAGTAGTTCCATCAAATTCCGTCGCCAAAAATGAACTTCCGGTCGTCGTGTTAAGGCGTGTTCGATGCATGGCAAAAATCAGGCATAAAGACACAGAAATCGCGTGTGGAATTGCTATTGAAATGCTTCGAACCCTTCTTCCAACACCGTCATACTCGCCATACACAGCGATTTGAATTAACAGGAATCTACCGGGATTATGTAGCATAGAGTTGGGGAGCGTGTGGAGGTGTAAGAGTTTCGTAAAATTCGCTCTCACGCAAGCCCACACACGCACACAGAGAGAATGGTTACCCATGAGATTCCGTGCGTCGACTCATAAAAAAATAGGAGTTCGGAAAATAGGAACTAGGTAATTCCAATCAGGCGCCCAAAGCAAACTCCTGGCCAATCCTTCTGAACATGAGGAATGTGTCCGAAGTCGTTGAACGACGCTTCACATAACACCAAATACAAATGGCACACAAACGGACAACCAATTTAAGCACTAGGCCTGTATGCCCTAAAGATGGGGTTGGCTACCTTGATAAGGAGAAAGACACCTACACGATCGCATGCAGTGCCTGCGATGCCGTATATTGTGGCCAAACAGGAATATCCGCCTCTAAACGAGATCCGACTAATAATTAAGAGGCGAGATAATCTGTCCGAAGTGGCCATGTGTACCCTAGATACCGGGGTACACCTTCGCCTGGGACAAAACTCGCATCGGGGCGTCTGACCTACCAAAAAAGGCTGGGAGTTTCCTGAAGCCATGCACTCAAATAGGTCATAGATAAATCGACATATTGAGCTAGAAGCCATATGAAAAAATCTCAGGGAAAAGTAGAAGGGATTTTAAGGGTGGGGCTGCGGGAAAACAGCGAAGAATATGCGAAATCGGAGGAGAAACCGCAGGTATTATCGGCAGACATGCCAGTTTGTTTTAGTGTATACTTAAACATCAGCATAGGCAATGCGCAATACAAGAAGTCATTGCAAGTAAATAGTAAAATCAGTTCCACAAAGAAAATGGGTGACTGGCCCGTCAAAATCATCGCAAATAAACCGCCCAAGATTGTCACTAATCAGACGTTAGCCTTAGATGGGAGTCGTAGAAAGTGGGTCTGCATAACTCCGTAACCCCAAATCCAGCCTTAAAAACTAATTCCAACCCCGACCCTATCCATAACTCTATTCCTAACTGTAAAAACCCGAACCCTGAAATAATTATGAATCATAATCATAGTAGTCCACGGAACACCTCAAACTGAAAGTACCCGTTAGTAGTGCAGCGCCTACTGAAATAAACGGTAGTAAGAAAGTGCTGACTTGTTCACCGAGGAGGACCGTGTCTCCGAGCCCCACCTGAACACGCATTGAATTTCAAGCAGGTTTAAAAGATTAATGGTCTTTAGCTCATATACCCGACACCTGACCACTTAGCGTCGAAACTTTGCCCAATTACGTTTCTTATTTGCCCCCGTAGGACGCATTGGACCTCAAAGAAAGACATATTAAAAAGTAAGAGGTTCTTCGAAAAAAGGTCGAGGTGTGCTCGTGAGGAGGGGCGACTTGAGGAAACACCAAATAAAAGTGGCGCACAAACCGACGACTACTTAACGCACTCAGCTTGTACACTCTAAGGATAGGGTTGGCTATTTCGATAAAAAGGAAGTCGTCTATAAGATCCCATGCGATGCCTGTGATTCCGTATATTGTGGACAGACGGGAAAATTTGCCTATACACGCATCCACGAACATCAGCTGACAGTTCAGAGGCGAGACCACCTGTCTCAAATGGCCATGCACACCCATGATACTGGATACACCTTAGCATTGGACAAAACTCGCATCGTCGGAATTCGCCCATCTTAAAAAGGCCGAGAGTTCCTTGAAGCCATGCTCCCCGATGAATCATGCACCAATAGGCACATCGAGGTAGATGCCACGTACAAAAATCTCGGGAGAAAGTGGAAGAGACGAAAACCGATCAATACGGACTGACACACACGACGTCCCCTTACTGGCTGAAGCACCAAATGAATATCGATTTTGCAGCACGCTTGAAAGGTGCATTGTTTTTTGCAACTTCACTCGAGTTTGACGACGACACGGGAACCGACGTCGAAAATTCACTCAATAGAGTTTTCTCCTTTTCTCAAAGAACGTATTTGCTTTCAAGTTATATTTCTTGGGATGCCTGCGTGCCAATTCATTCTTAAGAAGGAAATATAGATGAATCGACGCAACAGGAATTTAAAAGATTATATTGGCGCTTATAAGAATGACAAAGGCGCGGGATGTCGTGAAGCGGCGTGTGAACGGCCGTGCTCGACTTCCACAACCATAACAAGCTGCCCGCGGGCAGCGCCAGGGGCGGAGTCGATTGGCACGACAGCAACCAGAGGAGCCACAACGGACGCTTCTTCAGCCGTCCTGGCGCCAA
>CACRXP010000138.1:491473-504424 GCA_902702965.1 Spirometra erinaceieuropaei | reverse complement strand
AACTGGGACGGGACTGGGGGGTGTGGGGTGAACACTTAACTGGCGGGCAGAACGAACAGGCATTAGGAGTAGCACGCCCACCCGCTGAGGCCACTCAGGAGACGTCGCGAGAAGCCAGCCGTTCTCGACGCCGCCGAAAGTGATCTCGAATACGGCGCAGAAAGCGAGTGAAGCAACCGCCACCGTGACTGGGGGGCACGGGTTCGCCCCTACGACGCTTCTCCCAACGCAGGATAGGCCGCAGAGGGAAACACAGGATCGCGGAGAAAATAAGACTACAGCCGGCCAGGATGAATGTGTAGTCGAAGCTCTGGAGCATGTCGTAGAAGCCAGCTAAATGCAAGGCACGTAACAAGCGCTGTTGAAACAGAGAATGCAATGCGTGCTCGAAGGACACATGAGAGCAGACAGATCAACACAATTTAAGTGGATGGCGACGCCATAAAAGGTTAAAAAACATTACAATGAAAGACAAGGGAGACTGGAATGGCCACTTCTAGCTCATTAGCCGTCCTCGGCATAACCCCGAGGTATGCAATCCCTGCGGCTAGACCCCGCGACCTGTCCAACGCTCCTGTCGGATGTGATCGTGTATATACGATGGCAAGATGGAGCTCGCTAATCGTATTACGGAGCTCACTCTTCTCACAGTGCCTTAAGGCTCTCTCTCTCTCGAGCCCAGCCAGCAGTCTCATAATGGCGCGCGACAAAGGCAATGGAGGCTCGAACGGCCATTTCTGGCTCGTCAAACCTCGCCAGACAGGGCATACCGAATCTCGAGGTGTGCAACACTCGGGGCTTGATCGCGCGTCCTGTTGGTTAGAAGCGCAACGCCCTTACCACTGCCATTAAGACTTTGCACTGCGGGAGTAGAAGTCGGACATAGATTACGAACAAAAACTCGCGTAACATTGGCAGATTTTATCAAGTATTGAGTCAGGTGGCGTCATGAAGGGGGTATCTGATCGACCGATAAGAAGTGACGATATTCTATTGCATCACTGGCCGTGCGTGATGCTGATTGGCGATAAGGTCTTCGTTCAGAATTTGGTGCGTAGATCAGAACAGTAGTGGTCATTCACAAACAGCAATTACCAGACCTCACGATCTACCTTGCCTTGTTTAAATTGCGAGGGAATCAATGAGCGAACTCGGAGTAAATTTTTCAGAGCAGGCTTTTTCAGACCCGATTTCGAAGTTGGTATGATCATTTGAGCTGATAATGATCAGTTACTGCGGAACAACCGAGTGATATCCACAAACCGCCAACGGGCAGCTAGCAGTATACAATTGTACAATTATTTATTCCTGGTCGCCATGCGACTGCCCAAAAAGGCTCAAAACTTTGCCCCAAGGCCCAACGGGGATCAGAATGTTTTGAAACCTTGTTAGTGAACGCAGGGGTCGGAGTACCAAATGAAGCACCATCGAAGACAAGAGTTCATAATACTGTGATCGGACATATTTCACGAGGTTTCTTGGGAATTTCGAATACGGGCGGGTCCCCAACAGCCGCTCGGATTGTTTGTTCGAGGTTGTCTCCTCTAGCGCTTTGGCTTAAAAGCCCAAAAGTAAGGCAGCGGTGGCAAGCAAACGTTTTTACTGGCGGTTCACGGTCGCCAAGTCACAATACCGTCATTGGGCTTTGCAGCTTTTTAAAAGGCTTTTAGACCTCAGCGCATCGCACCCTGGTATCAATGTCGCTGCTGGTCCGCGACTGCTTATTCGTCAGACCTCGGTCTGCTTATTTCGCAGCTAACCTTCACTGAAGGTCGTCATCCCACTATTCGCCACATGTGGACGCGCTGGGTAGCCAGTAGCTACACTAATGGGCAACCCGTCTTCCTATCCTTCGAGTGAAGTTCATCATAATAACCATCACCATCATCCTCATCATATGGCTGTAGGGGTTTCAAAAAAACGGTTTCAGAATTAAAGTTTTTGATGTAAATCACAAACAAACCCAGTATTGGCGGAGAGGCCATAAAGGCGAATCCCTGAAACAGGAGAAGGAAGCCAAAGGCGTTTGTCAGGCGGTCCAATCCGAGCATTTCAACCAGGAGGATGATGCGCAGAGAGACGAAGGCGGCTAAAATAAAAAAATTAAAAAGAAGCACGGTAAATCGGCCGTCGCACGCGATGAGAATGAGGTATAATAGCAGAAACTTGTATTATATTAACCTCATCCTGTTTTCCCACGCCCGTAGTTCTCCAAGAGGTGCATGGATGAGGACTAACGGGGTGAACCCGTGTCTACACGCACTTCACGCGCGATGGCACTCACAAACCCAGGGACCCGATTTTGGAGACAGGGATCTTTGATGTCTTACAGGAAAAACCGCTATAAAGGCCACATTAAGTAGTAGACACTGCATCCTGGACCGCAGACCTGACTAATCCTGAGACAGCTCGAGACGTGTCTTTTATATGTACCAGTGATATTGGACTTCAGATTCGTATTAATCAGTCTCGCTATCCCCTCCTCCCCCCGTTTCACTATAGCAAAGGTATGCCCGGATCAATTCGTCTGGAGAAAGGTATCTCGAGCATCGGCTGACCTTGGGTAGAGTCCGCTTCTAAGGTCAGCCTCATGTAAGAACCAATACACACACGATTAACTGCCCACAGGTTTTAACGCTTACGAATTTCAGTGCTTGAGTAGGTAGGAATGCGAATGACTACTTAGTGAAATCAGTTCCAGAGGTCTGTAAGCGTGTGCTATGCCAGTATCAGTAAACAATGGCCCTCACAGCCTGGTATGCATTGGCAGTTCCCTGAAACCTGTTGTCCTGCCGGTAGATGCGCTTGCGCTTCAGGTGGTGGGCATGGCTTCCCAGTCATCCTCGTCCTCCTCCAAACACGCTGTGATGCTTTTGTTGGTTAAAATCCTGGTCAAGTGCTTGTTGTGGACTCGAATTTTTGAGACTAACGACTCAGCGTATCCAACGCACATAAGCCCCGACATTCATGACGAATGACGCAATTGTCTAGCTCGAACCTGTGACCACTATGTGGTTGGTTAGAAAACATGAGCCACAGCTTCTCAAGGACAGCCACTTTTCCATAAATATCCTCAAGTGACGCCTGACCTTAGGGCTGGTATGCGCTGGCAGTCCCCTGACACCTGGTTCTCTGCCGGTAGATGCGCTTGCGTTTCCGCTAAGTACACAGATGGTTGGCATGGCTGCCCACTC
This sequence comes from Spirometra erinaceieuropaei, assembly GCA_902702965.1. Taxonomy (NCBI): domain Eukaryota; kingdom Metazoa; phylum Platyhelminthes; class Cestoda; order Diphyllobothriidea; family Diphyllobothriidae; genus Spirometra; species Spirometra erinaceieuropaei. Next base: position 501,230 of record CACRXP010000138.1, on the reverse strand, counting down.
ATCCTCGTCCTTCTGACCCATTTTGGGGTGTTGTTTTTGTTGTTGTTGTTGGTGAAAAATCCTGGTCCCGTGTATGTTGTGGACCAGGAGGTGTGGTGGTACGCTTAGGTGAAGGTCCGGTCGTGCCAAACATCTGGGCTCTTCCCCGCCTACAGTATTCTTGACTCTGTCTTGACGCCAGGTCCGGGTGGGGATTGAGGAAGAGAGAGTGTGATAGATGCTATGCAAGTGTACTATCACTATTTAATAAATCACGCAGAAGCAACCGTCTCTGCTCCCACCCTTTTGCGGAGTACATGGTGAGCGTTGTCGAAACCGACTGTCGAACTCTCAATGGAATCAGTGTTGAAATTACGTAAATCACCACCACCGAAGCCATTGATACCTTTTGTAGAAATCAGGATGAGGATTTCTGAGTGCGTGGACTCAGAGTCGATGGTACGAAATCCTCTGTTAAGCAACCGTACATTCAAAAACTTAAAGGACTGCATAAGAGGTCGGTCCGTGGCAAAGAGAGAGAGAGAGGGAGCCTTGATAATCAGCCGCCTGTCGCCTAAATTCGTCGCCTCCCTTGTATAAGGCTGTTAAGTAGTAATTTTCAGAACATCAATTATTCAGTGGGGGAGTTGTGCCTTTGCGTTGACAGTGCTACGGCCCCTGGGATTTCAAATCAGGCTGTCGGGGTCTGTCCCTTTTGTCAGAAAGTACTTGAATTACACATGAATGATGATGATTACTGATCGTACTGGAGCAAGGAGAGGCCTGGAATTGTGTGAGTTTCAGGAGAAAGAGAGAGGCGGACACTAGACAATCAGGCTCACGACGCCCCCGCGTTTGGATTTTTCGCGATGCGCGAAGAGCCGTGGTCTGGTTGACCACAAAATGGCAGGATAATTCAGTCCTCAAGCAAGTTCTTTGAAGTGCCCGGCGAACTGACGACCAGGTCGCAGTGGCGCTCATAAACGTGTGGGATATCAGCCGATTTAAGCCAGCCTGGTTCAGAGACCGGGCTGTGTTTGGCCCGCGTAGACTGGCCGTAAAGCCTTGTCAGCCATTGCGCTCGAACTCGGTTAAAGTTGGTCTGATTCAGCCTTTCCACCAAAGCCAGGTGGGAGAATAATGAAAGTGCAGTAGACGTCACGCAAGTCGTTGTCGTTCGCTCATTTCGTGAGTCTCACGGTGGACATCGTCGCACGTAATGGCCGGGATGCTATATGAATAACTGAAAGTGGTCATCTCGCGAAGAAGGAGACACGATCGCCAGAACAAGGGCTTTATCAGCCTGCCGGTGGGGATACTCACTCTAACCCATCATCAGAGACGGAGTCAGCCAAAGGGTGGTAAATTGCCCGGGTGTTGCAGCACTTACAGTCGATTTGCCAAATGTATGTATGTATGCCTACGTTAAGGATGTAGTTGCTAGGTCGCTACATGCCTATCACAGTTGGCATCTCTCGAGTGCGTCACGGCTTTGAAGCATGCAGTTGGCCTGCCCTTGTGTGCCGGTCAAGATTATCGATTCCCACGCTCATCACACGCAGTCGAGTTGCTGACGCCCGATTTCGCATCGGTGTGGGCTCTTGGGCAATTTGGCTCACCGATATTGACATCGATATTGATATCGCGGATAATTAGCCGTGAGGACAGCGCGCGGATGACCACTGTTTCTGGTGTCAATATCGGTGGGCCAGATGGCCAAATAGCACATGCGGATGACGAAATCCGGACGTCAGCAACTCGACTGTGTGTGATGAGCGTGGGAATCGATAATCCTGACCGGTACGGTAACTGCATTCTTCAACACCTGGTCAGCCGTAATGCACTCGGGAGCTGTTAACTGCGATGGACATGTAGCGGTCTAGCAACTACATCCTATAAGTACTGCAACACCTGGGCTATTTACCACCCCTTGGCTGACTTTGTCTCTGATGGTGGATTCGAGTGAGGATCCGAAACGTCAGGCTAACAAAGCTCTTGCTCCAGCGATCATGTCTCCTCCTTCGCGACTATTTCCTGGAACTCGACTCTTCGCTTCTATTAACAAGTCGTCATCTTACTTGGTGAAAATCGGAATGTAGACGAGGAAGACAGAAGGGCTGAAATAGACTCTGTTCCAGGAGTAAGCTCTGGCGTACCAACGGCCTTAGAACGCCGACTCCCTCTCTTAGACAGTGGTGCATACAGTATACACAGAGGCAGGAAACCAGAACGAAGTCTTCGCGTATGCTCTGAAACGCAGGCAGACTAAAGTTAAAGTAGGATGACATTACCGACAAAGACAATGGAGACTGGGATGGCCATTCATGGCTCATTAGCCGTCATAAGACAGCCATACCCAATCCCGGTGTTCTGCAACATTTGAGGATCGAATTCGCAACCTTCTTGTGTCTCGGTGTGAACGTACTTGCCGGTGCACGCGTGTGAGGCGCATCCCGGCCTCCAAAATAGTCGCCCAACTCCTGATTGGCTGTTTGAGCATGACCTTGAGATCGGTGGCTCCGTGGTGACTGCTGATTGGATGGTGGCGCTTCCCGAGAAGGTAGCGCGCACTGTCCGTTTTCCTACGCGGAGTTGGCTCGATCTCGCCTGCGGGCGGTCCCCGCAACAAAAATTCTGGTTAAAAGTCCAAAAACCTAACCTTTTGAGCCAAAGCCATGCTGTCCCGCCAATATCGCTAGCCGCCGTACAGGTCGTGGTGGGGCTTGAGTGAGAGTCCCAAGACACAACGGGACAAGTATGTCCGCTGACGCGATCGGTGAGCACCCAACTACCGCTGAAGTTGAATTCTAACTCTGAAAACCTTCGGCGACTTGGCATAGCAACAGAAAAAAACGGTTCCGATTGTAGTTACAACCAATTAACTTAGGTGAGTGAAGGCCAAAACCACAAGAGGCTAGGCAGGAACGAGGGAAATGAAGAACTTACCAATAGCCAGGCCGTAGGTAATCGCAAAGGAAACCTGGCCGGCGTAGGAGGTCGCGATTGGGAGAAGAACGCAGGCGAAACCGGAGATGATAAGAGCGGCATTGTTCACAAACAGAGCGTCGGTCCAGGGCCGGTCGGATAGGACGCCTGCAACGGCATGGAAAACTCAATGATAAAATCGGATATTATTTGTGAAACAAAATAATAGGTCTTGGAGAGTTCGGCGCGCTAATTTTCCCGGAGTCCTTTTCAAGGAGAGGTGGCAAAAAAGGGTTAGCGGTAATAACCTCTCCTAGTGAAAGTCGGAGTTACACTTGTCGTGATTCCGATGAGTCTTGATTACCTATTGGTCTAAATTACAGTCAGTGGCATTAAGTGCCGGGACTGTCAAACCGTTGCTAGACATTGTTACCTTGTTTTTCTAACGAAAAACTACTTCGTCGGCATTTGGAAGCATCCTTTTACTGGAGGAGGCAGGGGAGATAGAAGGGGGGAGGAGGAGGAGGAGGAGGAGGAGGAGGAGGAGGAGGAGGAAGGGGAGGAGGAGGAGGTTACATATGAGACTAAATTTAAAGGCGATTTTCAAGTTGAGTGGAGTCCACATAACTGAACACGGTCATTGTTTCGTTCGCAAAATGGATATTTAGAGATCCCTTGGATCACCGATTGTCGGACCCTGGCGGGTGTGAAAATACAAGCAATTAGTATGCGGACTTTTTAAAAATCGATTGTTATACGTCAAACGCTTGAAGACGGCACGCGAAGCAGTTTCTTATTAATAAATATAAATATTCGTAAACGGTACTCTAATGGGACCTTGCAGTGTTTAGTATACATTTGAGTCATATATGACACTATATAATTATCTTTTGTGATCTCGCGGATAGTCAACTGCGCGAATACAGACACCATATTTTGAAAAATGCTCAAACTCACAGACTTTTTACCAACCAAGCACAACGAATTTCAAGGGAAGTAGGAGGAGCAAATCTGCTAGCAAACACCGAACCACTACAGTAGTGAATTCCCTTTGAAAAAATTAGACGAGTGTTAGGAGACATTCTGATGCAAAAGTTAACATACTACCGTGTGCGGATGAACGTGGGTTTACATGCAGGATCAGCCAGTCTTAACATCCGCAGTTTGCAAGTTTCATTAATAATTCTTGTACCAGAAATTCATGGGTCTCACTGTTGTGCTCTGATAGTGAATTCTGAAGTTCGTTAGACCAGCGTGTCTTCGATAATTAAGTTGTCATGTTTTTGGGCGATGGCAAATCGCTGCCAATTCGCGGTCGCATTAAATTATGCCTTCTTCTAAACTCACGGAGACTGTAATGGCTGTGAATACTGAAAAAAGGGCTGCAAAAAGTGCCCAAATTGAACCACGCCCGTCTGGTTGTGTTGATGTCAGCGTATCCTTAACTGGCGCGTTCACGATAAAACAAGCCTGGTAAGTGCGGGGAAACGCCCGAATGCCTTTCAACGGCTAGAGGTTGTTTGCAAACTGCGGGAACCAAATCGACTCATCAGCGCAATGTCTCTGAGTGCCGAATGATACTAGTTGTGCAGTTGGGTAGAGGTTTGCGGACTGAATAAAATGATCGTTCCATCTTACTTAACTACTGCAAAGGCTGTTGGAATTTCAAACAATCTGGTTATTGTTGAATAACCCTTCAGGGCGTCTTGGTGATGGCTGTGCGTGTTAACTTCTATAAATGGGCCTTACTGAGCTTGACAAAAACGATTCCGACCTATTGGTAGCTCTAAGAAAGGTTATCCAAGACGATCTTTGGCTTTGAACCTGACGACGTCGGCAGGACTGACTTATACGGCCCCCTTAACAGGACATGGGAATAGGAACGCCCCGCTTGAGCATTGGCGGAAGACTTCGACAAGAAGAGAACATAGAAATAACAAGGGGTCGACTAAAGAAAATGCTGACGAATTTGTGCAAATTGCTTGTGAAACCCCTGAGGGAACCACTGGGGAGGATATCATGTGTGCTCTTAAAGGGGCTGTTATTGGTTCGGACACCGTTCTATAATAGAAACTATGCTATTAACGGATCGCCGATTTTCTCCACCCTCTATTACAAAATGGTTTTATTGGGACCAGGAAGATTTCTACCCAAAGAAGCGAGGAGACGAGTCCCAAAAAGCAATCTTGAAGAAGGAGACATGATCGCTGGGACAAGAGCTTTAGTAGCCTGACGTTTCGGATTCCTGCCCGAACCCATCATCAACGACAAAATTAGACGGGTTCGGACAGGAATCCGAAACGTCAGGCTAATAAAGCTCTTGTTCCAGCGATTGTGTCTTCTTCTTCAAGACTACTTCCTGGGACTCGTCTCTTCGCTTCTATTGGCAATGCTCCTCTTCTCTCCTTTGAAGTACAACTTTGAAGCATATAATGCCTTAGTACGAGGACAAAGAAAGAAAAGGCGCATTTTATTTTCCTGCAAACAGCCGTTAATACCAACAGAGAATGAAGAGAAGGGTTCACAAGTGATCGCACAGTACGACGGGGGTTTTAGAAATTCCGTAGTGGCAAGGTGGGCCTTGAAGCGGAAGTAGGTAGAGAACGTCCATGCATCGTGCAGTCCACATCGAAGCCTAAAGTGTGATATATAAGGTCATCTAACTACCCTAAGCAATAGCAGCAGAGGCTACCATCAAGCTACGGAAGCCGGTCCTGTGCGCGCAAAAAAACTTTCTGTGGGCTCAGCGACAGCCGTGGCCCAAGGTCAAGTAACCGAATTTATTTTTCGGTGCCCCCGTTCACCCTCCTCCCCTCCTGTGACGTGGATCTACCTAACCCTCACTGCCACTTAGCGCCTCCTCCCACTCTATTTACACACTCCGCTTGCATGAAAAAACGAACCGCAATCGATTTCTCTTATTGTTCACACGTTTAACTTTGCACCTTCTTAGCATACCAACATACTGGCTCGACGAGAATTTATTGGAAGCACGCGTATGTTTGCCCAATGGTCTTCTGAATGATTTTGAAGAAACCCCACGTCACAGTGTCAGACGCACTCGATGCCAGTATTTCAACGGTGTACGACCATCCGATGTGAATCAGTAAGGTGAAGATGCTCGATAAAGGGGTCCCATACAAGTTCAATGAAAACCAAAGATCCCGAGGCTGTAAACTGTGTTCAATGCTTTCTTTCTCTCTCTCTGTGGAACTTTGATCATCCATTTCTCGTGGTAAATAAAAAAAACGTGACGAAATGGGAATTATTTATGGTAACCTCCATATTCTTTCGACCTCCCGCTCCTGACTGCAAAGTATTCAAGCACCTAGAAGCTTTTTAATCAATAAAACTTACAAAAACAAAACCGAAGTGGAAGCTGTCGATGTTTATTGAGGAGGCATGACTGATCCTGTTCATTGATTTCAGAGATGCATAGGTGTTCAGGAATCATACTTTGACTAATTTTAACCCACGTAGTGTTAAATGTTTCATGAATAAATGTTTGTTGTTAAAGACCGCCAGTATTTTCCGAACGATCTAATTATGTCGGGAAAGTCCAACGTTAAACACAACGTGAAGGCAACTCACGTCAGTGTAAAATGTAGGACCCCAGAGGCCACAGTGCCGCACGGTTTACGCTCCTCCGAATGGTCAGTCAAAAGCCCACTCAGATGCCGTTGTCGATCCGATGGGCAGGGATGGAGTTGTTGTTGGCCACCTTTTCCGACTCGTCTGTCCCAAGCAGTGTGGACCCGGTCTCCCAGGCCTTTTTAAACAAACGTCAGCCCGACCGATCAGCGCGATTTGCTAAACNNNGAAACTGAGCATTTGTAAATGACTGCGTCGTCCGTCTCTTCACAAATTAAGCGAATGCATCTTCAAGAACAGGCGAGTTAACAAGCAGCGTCTTCTTTTTTCTGGACTTGTCTTCCTTTCCTGGGGTATTTTTGGTTACAAATTGTCCTTCCTAGTGCTACCCTCTCTCGCTCCATTTGAGCCCTGAATAACCCCTCTCTCTCAAGTACTCTCTGGTGAACAGATTGTAGAAGTATGAATTGAAGAAAGGTGTAAACCCGTCAGCGCCGGCGACCTCGGTGACAACGCCGCATCGCGGCGGAAACAAGGATGACGTTTTTGTGCTACCGCCGGGAGGCAAGGTGCTGTAAGCCAGCGTGGCGACCACAGCTCCTCGTACAGAAAAAAAGTCAGCAAAGCGAACGAGAAGGCGCATCTGACGATCAGATAAAATAGCAGGCGGGGGGGGGACAGGAAGTACCGCAACAACTTCGACGGGCCTACCTGCCAGAACCCGGCCAATGGTGTTGACCGCGCACAAATAGACCAGCAGGTTTGAGGAGTCTTCCGCCGAGAAGCCAAGATTTTGAGCATTGTCCTTGAGAAACACGTAGGGTACTGGGTAGCCTGAAACAAAACAGGAGTAGAGCTCAAGCAGGTTTGGGAAGGAGAGGGGTGACTCTGAAAGCTGGGAAGTGCAAAATGACGTCTGTGTTCTTAAACAGTATCCTTGGAGTGAAAATCTGCCAAAGTCATAGCGCATTTTTATGGGCTAAATTTAGACTTTAGAATTTGCTTTTAAAAACCACCCGGAAAGATATTCAGCCGCACCTGGTGGACACAATACTGATGGGGTTAGGGATTAAGGTCAGGGGTTAGTGGTAAGAGTTATGAGGTAGGACAACTATTTCTCGAACTCCTGAAGAAAAACCGCACATATCGAATGGTTTTTCTTTTACATTCAAGTACCTGACTTCGTTGCCTGTGCGTCCTCCGGCCCCACCTGTAAAAACCCCGGCCCCCGTGGCTGGGGTTTGCTTACTTCAGGTGCGGCTACATAACCTTATCTGACCAGCCAGCCAGTAATGAAAATAAGGAAAAGAGTTACATGAGTTTTATGATATGCCCATGAGGTTTGCAGGGATAAAAAAAGTATGGTAACACAAAATTCTTATCCACGCAAAAACCATATATATATATATATATATATATATATATATATATAGAAGAAGACGGGAAGGCGATCGCTGGGACCAGTGGTTTATTTGTCCGACGTTTCGAACTCTCACGCGAGCCCATCGTCAAGGGATGAGAATACTGTACAACTCATCGCATATTTAGCTCATCTCTGCCGGGAATGACCTCCAGCTGCGCTGCTGATTTGTTCACGCAGTGCTTGATAAGCGATTGGCAGATCGATATGTCGATTGATCGTGTCCTCAGTTGAGTGCCACGCTTCCTGCAGCAGGCGAGCAACTCGGTTGTCTGACTGCCCCAGTATTCTCACGCTCTCGAAGTCAAAGGCGTGCCATGGCGAGGAGGCGTGGGCGGCTACCAAGGAGAGTTTGTCGTTCCGTCTCACGGCCAATTCATGCTCGTGCATTCTCGTGCGGACCTGTTTGCCGGTTTCCCCAACATACCTGGCCTGACCGCAGTTGCAGTCTATCCGGTAAATGACTCCCGATTTCTGATCTTTGGGAATCGGGTCCTTGGGCTGCATGAGTTGCCGGCGGATTGTTGCTTCAGGTCTGTGCGCGACGCCGATCCCAAATTCGCTCACCAGTCTGGCGAATTCTTCTGACAAACCAGCTATGTACGGCACTGCGCGCCAGCACTTCGGTTTCGGCTGCCCCTTCGGTTTTCTTCCCCGGATTTCTCGCCTGCACTTTTCGACGAAATTCCCAGGGTAGCCGTTCATGATGAAGAGTTTCCTCAGGAACTGCGCCTCGGCCTTCTTGTCGGCTGGCTCCGTGCAGTGGGTTTCTACACGTCGGTAGAGTGTTCTTACGCAGCTGCGTTTGTGCGAAAGGGGGTGGTTGCTGAGGAAACTCAGAATACGAGAGGTATTCGTCGCCTTCCGGTAAACTGTTGTTTTTAGTCCCCCATCGCCTTTTCTCTGGACTAGTACGTCGAGAAACGGCAACTGGCCATCTTTTTCCTCTTCCATCGTGAACTAGATATCCGGGAAAATCGAGTTCAGATGTTGCGTGAATTCCCCAATCCTGCCCCGATTGATGATGACGAATGTGTCATCAACATACCGTACCCACAGTCGTGGTCGGTAGTGGTCAAAAGCCAGTGCCTCCAGTCGTTGAAACACTGCCTCAGCAATCAAGCTGGATAACGGCGACCCCATCGGTGTACCTTTAACTTGTTCGTACGTGGTTCCGTTGAAGGTGAAGAAGGTCTTCAAGCAGTGTTGCAGGAGATCGACAAGGTGTTTTATCTTAAGTTTGTTGTCCGTCTCGTTATAGCGTTGCTCCAGCAAGGTTTGCACAGTTTCAACCGCGAGATGTTGTGGGATGGAAGTGAAGAGTGATATCACGTCGAAAGATACCAACACTTCGTCATCTGTAAGTCTGATACCTTGCAGTTTCTCAAGGAATTGTTCTGCTGAGTGGATAATTGTTTCAGAACCTTGAGTTAGAAATTTCAGGCGCTGGAACAGCCACTGAGCCAGGCCAAACGTTGGGGTGCCTCTTAGAGAAACGATCGGTCGTTGTTTATATTTCCCAAAAAAACTTATTTCTTCCGAACACAAAGCAACCCTCAACCAATGACGTTTCGGCTACTATACCAGCAAATGTATGCTCACATTCTCACAGTCTGCAAATGGCTTCCCATATGAGACCGAAAGCTCAGGCTAGTACGTATACTGTCCCAGAAATCACCTGTTTCTCTTCTTTACAAAAAGAACCTGGGACTTATGTACTTTTTTCCATTTGTGTTTTGTTTTGTCCTGACATCGAAAGGTAGAAAATGCAGGTGAGAGTGATTTCGATGAAATGTAGGTCTTCTTTACTATAGCTCTCGCTAGGATAGAGGATCTCGTTGT
>CACRXP010000138.1:450247-469858 GCA_902702965.1 Spirometra erinaceieuropaei | reverse complement strand
AGCCTGATTGCTTTTGAAGGCGTTTGTATCCCCGCACCCGATACAGTTTGGGCTCATCTCCGGTTGCAATTCTCAACGGACAGCAATTAACCGACTGGAAACAGAAGGTGGAGACTGAGAGGACAAGAGAACAACGCACCTCGGCCAGGGAGTTGGACAGCCTTGAATGTGGCACCTTTAGATGGGCGTGGGCCTCGACATCTACCGCCTCAGTGCTACGCGGTATCACCTCCTTGGACTGGCCGCTGTCCCTCCGGTCCGCCGGCTTCTTGACTGGATGCAGTTTCTGGTAGGCCCGCAGATCGATGAAGAAGAGGCCGGCGGCAACGCAGTTGAGCGAAACGGCTGCCAGAATGGCCATACAGCCGCGCCAGGTGTAGGCCCTTACCAGGGGCGGAATGAAGAGGCTGTAGATGGTGCTGCCGATGCTGCTGCCGCACATGGAAATGCCCGTTGCTGTGGCGCGACGTTTGTGGAACCACTGGGAGACAACTGTGGCCGCCGGCAGGTAGATGAACCCGAAACTGATGCCTGTCGCAGAGGAAAGGCAAATGAGGTGCAAGAAAGGTATTTCAAAAACTACGGCCATCCAGGCATCAAAAGCATTCACCTGGCGGACTCGCCCCTACGTGTAAAATGTATCTGAGCTCGTCGAAATACAGCTGAAAAGCAGTAGATACAAGTAGCACACCAACTTGCAACCACCTTGTGTACACACAGCTTGCACACCCTAATGAAAAGGTTGGCTATCTCGATAGAAAAGGTGTTGTCTACAAAATCCCATGTCCCATTAGTGATACTGTCTATAATGGCCAGACTAGGAAATCTGCCTCAACCCACATACAGGAGCATCAGTTAGCGGCAAAGAAACGATATCATATATCCAATGCGGCAATGCTTACACTGGACACAAGTTTGAATGGGAGAACACGCACATTGTTGGCGTCTGCCCAATAAGAAAAGGCCACAAATTCCTGGAAGCAATGCACACAGATGAGGCATGCATCAATTGGCAAATCGATTTCGATGCCACATACAAATTTCTCAAGGATAAATGGAAGCGAGCGCAGCCAATGCCGAGGGGATGACGAAAAACCCTTGACGCGCATTGGCGCAGGTTTCGGCCAACCATAGAATAACATGTTGGACATGGTTAAATAGTTTACTGTTTTTGTACAGAACCCAAAAGTCTGATGAAGAGCTGGGGAACCATTAAAGGTTATTTTCTTCTCAAATAATCTTACTTCTTTTCAGAAAGGAAACTGTTAGAGCGAATTTCGGTCCTTTTATTTCTTCGCGACCGTTTTGGAGAGGTCTCTGGAATATTTTAGGCGGACTTTCCTGTTTAAAAAGTGACCTTAGTAACAGTCATGGTTTAGAAAGATGGGATTGAAATCCAATACCCCCACATCTGTTGAAATTATAATACTGTGAGATTGTACTACGAATTTGCGCCTGCGAGTCGCGAGAGGCCACGGCATGAATGTATCTCATAAATTGATTGGTGAGCCCCTTCTAGGACTGAAATAAAACCTTCCTGTGATTCTTCAGCTCCATCACATCATCAGCAAATCGCATGCAAGACAAAAGTTTCGCAATCTGAACCGGAGCCTTACAAGATCTAAAGGACCCAAATCATTTTGCTGTACTATCGCCCGAAGAAAGGAAAGTATTAAAAACCCCAAAAACTGCCAAAACCATTGTCGTTATCCCAGCGGACATGGGAGACTGAACTGATAATTTCTAAAAGGCTGTAGATGATTGATAGCAGGGCACAGATTTCCTTTATTTATGAGGTCCTAAGGCGTCTTACGGGTAAGGAGCAACTTTTGGAACAAACTCTCAAATTCCCTTATACTAAGTGGGCTGGCCTGGATTAAAATGCGCGGACTGCCTACAGTTTATAAAACAGATGGCGATGGCGGCGACGGCGACAGCGGCGGTGGCAGCGGCAGCGGCGTCGACTGTGACTTCCGATCTTTTGACATTTTTGCGACTTGCTTCTTACTGAAGGCCTACGAAGTCAGGTATCAAAGGAATATGCATTTGAGGTCGTACACCGCCGATAAAAAAATTGACTCATACTCTACCTAAACAAAAAGTGTGCACTTTTTAACGAAAAGCGAAAGCCCGTTTATCTACGCTCATATGCAAGTGAATGGCTTCTTGGCTCGGGCTTTTACCGGGGCAGTGGTGCTTAACTGGTCTTTTATGCGCGATCATTGCACTAGTGACAGTTAGGCCCAGTGCTCCAGATTTCGAGCCAATCTGTCCTGAATGTCCTTTTACCCGCAAGCACGCATGGTTTGGGTAAGCATAGCAGGCTGACGTGACCACGAGGCCAGCTTTAGCCGACTCGGTTTGGGCCCCCTAAATGTTGGATTGGACGGAGCAGAAATGTTCTTCATATAGTTTATAACTTAGTTCTCATCCAGACTGAACACGTGTGGAGGGTTTTCGGCCTTCGAAAGTGACGCATGATCAATTCAGGTGTGAAGAGTGGATTTGTGGACGAATGAGCGTTAGCTTTGAAGACAATAGTACGATAAGGAACAAAGGTCGTGTTTCAAATCCCCGATATGTTAAGGAGTAACTTACCGCGTAGCAATGCCTCAAATCTGCAAGCAATGTCCGGAATTGGACTCGATCGTAAGAAAAAAGGCTTTATTCACTTGGTGTCGTAGCTTTAAACGTCACTTCATAAGGCTGCTGGGTAGCCGATTCATAAAGAACGCGAGTTCAGATCTCAGGTTCTGCGGACCTAAAGTTGGGTGGGCGTGACTGATGACGACTGGTAAACCAGAAATTGTCCTTCCCGTCTCCCTTGTCCTTGTCGGCACCTCATCGCTCGCCAATTTGTTTTATTGATCGCTTTGCAACCGTCGCAAATTCTCCAAAATTAGCCACAAGGCGTAACGAGATGAGAATGTTTTGTAACCTACATTGTGTACGCCCATTTAGCCCTTGAACTTTGTACACACCAACCGATCGAATCGTACAGTCAGGACTGTGGGTTTGGACAGAAACTTGCACACAAAAGGAAAGAGGACGATTGGCCGAGCACGGGAACAGTTTGTTTACTGTTTTGTGACTTCGAACTCGTGCAGGAGTCTATCTACTGAGGTTGTAAAAACGACACTTATAAGACGTGCTGGCCAATCATCGATCAGCGGCGTACAGAGCCCTATGCAGTCACTTCCAGTCTTTGGCCATGGATCGATGATTAGCTACCACGTCGAATAATTGTCGCTTGTTCTGTTGTTGCCACTATCACGGATGATGGACTCCTGCACGAGTTCAAAGGCTCAGAACAATAAACAGACTTGTAGAGGGCGCTCACCGATCGTTTTTACAGAACTCACTCGTTCCGTTGTGCCTTACGGGCTCTCTCTGGATCCCAACCATCAGCCGCACCGCGGCGCATGATATAGGCAGAATGACATTACCGACAAAGACAAGAGAGACTGGAATTGCCATTTCTGGTTTATAAGTCGTCGTCAGCCAGACATACCCAATCCCAAAGTGTGGAACACCCGAGGTTCGAACTCGCGACTTGTTTGTTAGAAATCCACGCCTCTCCTACTGTATATTCTCGGTGGAAAACCAGCAGGGCAACGGGCTTCTGGCCCAGTGGTTAGAGGCATGGACTTCTAACCAACAGGTCGCCAGTTCTAGCCTCGGGTTTTGCACACTTCGGGGTTGGGTATGACTGGCTGACGACGGCTAGTAAGCCAGAAATGGCCATTCCAGTCTCCCTTGTCTTTGTCGGTAATGTCACTCTGCCCATAAACAAACTGTTCTGGTGCTCGACCTGAAACTCGAACTTTCGCCTCTACCTCCACACATTTCCGAAAACACTACCCACCCAGGTACTGCCAACGACCCCCGATCATTTCGTTTTTTAATGATATATAACGAAATTATAAGTAGACAGGATATTAAAGTGGTCTTTACTGACACAGCGCCAACACTGCCAGCGGCGGACAGTTACACGCAGCGACTGATTGTTTCAGTAGCTGCCAGCGCGATCTGCCTAAAAAGCGCAAAACTCCCAGCGGGAGAGAGCTGCAGCCACGTCTTCCGGCGTGCCACCCACGTGCGTGACAGCGTGCAACACCCTCGACCGACGCTGGCTACCCGAAAATCGATTAGCGCGCGCGGGCATACGGTCCTGGGGACGGGAACATAGGCTGACAGACAGCGCCGCACAGCCCGACCCAATCTCTGGGGCAAATTATCCCACTTCCGGTGTTGAAGCCTTTTGTGCGGTACTTTGAAGCAACTGGCTGGCTAGTCGATCAGCCCTGCCCGGCAGCGCTAGCTTTCTTGCGATAAAAAGCGCCGGTTAATGTGCAGTCCCAAAACATGAGCAGCGATGCATGCCCGATTCTAGACTGAGAAAAGAGTCTGCGCTCGCCGGTGCGCGTTTTTAGATCGCGCAAAGTTTTTCCATAGAGTAGTTGACCTGCTTGTGTGCCTCTGATGGTTTTGGAGGTGCTCGGCACTTCTACCACACCAACCGAATTAAGAATAATCCTATCCGACTAAATGTTATTACGGACAAAGACAAGAGAGACTGAAGTGGCCAGTCCTGGCTTTTTAGCCGTCGTCCGCCAGTCATACCCAACCTCGAGGCTCGAACTCGAGTGAATTTCGTAAGAACGATCGATGAGCGCGCCCTACCATTGCATACTCCCGATCGAAACCGACAGGGCAACGGGCTCGTGGCCCAGTGGTTAGAGGCGTGAACTTCTAACTAACAGTTCGCGGGTTCGAGCCTCGGGTGTGCCACACTTCGGGGTTGGGTATGACTGGCTGACGACGGCTAATAGGCCAAAAATAGCCAGTCCATTCTCCCTTGTCTTTGTCAGTAATGTCATTCGGCCTATATTATGCGCCGTTGTGCGGCTGCTGGTTGGGCTCGAGAGAGAGCCCGTTAGGCACAACGCAAAGAGTGAGTTCCGTAAGAACGATCGGCGAGCGTCCCCCTACCATTTAAAACTACTGCTGAAAATGACTAGAAGAATAGAAAAGACTCGGGGTTGATGGAGATCCAGGTAGTCACTCGTTAGAATGGCGGTCCGCGGAGGAATGAAAGCAAATGAGATTACATTGCCTAGATTCGACGGTGTATCTAGACGGTGAAACTGTAGATCTAAGTTATTCTAAATGAGCCTCGCTGCACTTTTAGTGCTCCGGTGAATTAGAGCCGTTTTAAGTCCGTAGTGGAATTGAAAACATCTTCAATGTGCCTCGAAGTGGTTAACCAATAGCGTTCATTTGAAATACCGTAAACGGTAAGATATCGATTCAAGAACTTGTATCGACAGTCAGACTCCAAACTAGCTCATAGCGCTTGTAAGTGTCGAGCTGAGATTCATTTATAAAAATTGAACACCATAACACCTTAAAGTGCAAGTCGAACAATACTTAAATAAGCTTCCCTATGGTCATCAAAGTCTTAGCCTAACTGCTGAATGCAAAGAAGCAGTTAGTGAAGTTAAAAGCGTTCATGGTGTGTGACATGTCGGTTGAACTAAGTCCTGATTGCCGGTTAAGCTAGAAAGGTTAAGGGGTTGGCCTGTAGTGGGGGCTGGTTGCGAAGATGGCGGGTTCCCGAGTCTGCCAGACAGTCAGCGACCCAGCTACTGGACAGCAGACGCTCAGTCGTGATGTGGATAGCTTTTACTACGGAGCCAGCTGAACCGGTCGTGTTAAGTGGTAACACTCGGCTGGAATCCGAGGGTTATGTAGTTTGACTCATTCCTTGAGTGACAGTTTACGGATCGTGTGAATTTGTGTACCTAGCAGTGTACAAATTTGAAGAAATAAATGTTACTCAGGTTAATAATTAATCGACTTCTGACCGATGACTTACCGGTTACAAAGCCAAACATCACAATAAAGGCGTCTATGTTGTAGATGAAACAGCAGGCGAAGAGAGACAAACTGGAGACTAGTCCTCCCCCGACGACGAGTGACCGCATGCTGAACTGATTGGACATCGCACTAACGATCGGACCTAAGAGGCGGGAAGTGAAAAAACACACGCTGCCTCAGCATGTCGTTTGAGACTGATGAGCAGAAAAGTAGGTATGCGTTTGCTCTCACCGGAAATGAGTGTAAATCCGACAATGAGCGAACCAGCTAGTGACATCTTGGTTTTGGAGGTCTCGAAGCTGTGCTGTAGGTCGGACAGAAGGACACCAAAAGAGAAGGAGAGACCGTCCACGAAGAACATGCACATTACACTGCCCAACAGCACCATCCACGCCCAGCCCCCATCTGGTGGGACCGGTGGGGAGAGCTCTTCAAGGTTGATTTCCAGTTCCTCGTTAGAGAGGACAGGTTTGTCTTCTTTGCTCTTTGACTTGGTCATTTTTCATAGGCTGTTGGTGAAAAAAAGAAGGACATTTAAGTCAGGAAAACATGAAGCCGTGGCACCGGGCGGGGGAGGTTCAGGCTTGCCAGCCAGCGCTTGTCAATCATCATTTTCCCGAAAAAGCTTTTCTCGTCGGAGTCCACCTCATGATGCCTCCCACGCAAGAGACGAATAATTCCCCCGTGAATAAATCTGTGCACAATTTGGGCTCAATATGGTTTTCCATACCGAAGCGGATTTCGGCAATGACAACTGAACTATTAGGCTATACAAAGACGAAGATTTCGTACGTAGCCAGACATTTGCAAAACATCTACAGTAGGTGTGCTAACTCATGAAATGTTAACTAAAATTCTGAGATGCCTTTTCATTTCCAAAAGATTACTTAAGTAGTGTTGTAAAATTAATCGTCTTGCAGCATAATGCTATTATAATTCAGTTACCTCAGGATACCAGCTTTTAAACGAACTCTTTTCCGGTTGCATGCGAAAACCACACTCTCTAAACAATGACTGCATAAGTACCATGAATATTTCTCTTTGATTTTCGATTTCCTTAAAAATTGAAATATTTTTCAAGGACAATGTGCATAAAAATATTCATTCCTGTGTTTATTCGGTAGAAAATTACGTCTTCTGCCAATTTTATACACAAAGAAAGAGTATAATTCGGCTTTCAAAAATGGCTGCATAGCTTAGGACAGTTGCGATAAAATCGCTTCTTTGGCCAGGAGTATTTTTGGGTGCCCTCTCCCGATTGTTACCATTTCTAATTATGACATTTTTTTAGTTCCGTGAAATACCCGTTTATAAAACATCATGTCTCTGCATTTTATAGTGTGACTTGTAAAGTTTACGATATGGCTCAAATCCACTGCTAAATTTTATGAACCCCATATGGTCCCCTCTAAATACCGTACATAAATGAATGGTTTTACGTATGTAGAAAATATATGGCTTGAAGTTTGGAAACTCTGAATGCAAGTTTAAGGGCAGGTTGGATTCAAAATTATTTGGGGATTGGAAAGCTTTTTGAGACTGAATTATACCTTTTCTTCGAGTATAAAATTGGAAGAAGCCGTACGTTTCTACCAAATGAGCAAAGGAATAAATATTTATATGCATGGTTTCTATGAAATATCATTGAATTTTTAATGACATCGAACATCAATGAGACAAATGCATGCTACATAATTAGCCAGATTTTACAGAGTACAGCCGGAAAAAAGGTCATTCGAAAACCGGCTTCCCGGTGTAACTAAACTATTATAGAATTGTGCTGCGCGATGATTAGTTTTACAACACTACTTAAGTAATCGCATTTCGGCTAAGATTTCATGGGTTAGCACAGCTACTGTAAAAGATAAAATCGAGAATTCGAGTAGTTCACTGTGGCCTCGTCGTCTAAACTGCCTTGCGTTTTTGCGGTGTCCTCAGTGTTCTTTAGGGGTCTGTGGGGCTACTTAAATGCCGCGTTCTGGGTTGCTGTGGACATGAAGTCATTTGGCGACTAGGTCGGGATCCAGCTGACGTTATTGGGAACGCGTACTCAAAACCAATGCCAACACGCCCATACCACACCGCTTGAGATACGAACCGCCTACCCCTTCTTTGTTGTTTTGCCACATCCTGGTAATTGTGCCTTCTGGACCAGGGGTTGTGGTGGTACGCCAAAATGCGGGTTTTCGCTGTGCCAGCCACCAGCGCCCTCTTGATTCTGTCATGAAATCGGGCCCAGGTGGAGGAGGAGAGAGTCTGTAAACAACTCCGAACCGACGGCCAAGTTTTATCTATATTTGCCGAGGCAGCCCGCAAATAATTTACACACGCAGCGCAATTTATAAGAGAAGGAGACCCTATCTATGCGAAAAAGACAGTCGTCAGTTAAATCTTATTTCGTAGTCATACCTGCGGTAGACAAGCGTCGATCTAACCTAACCCCAACCCCTAAACCTTATCCCTAATCCTCAGCACTAAACCCTAACGCTTGACGGGTACGTGCAACGAACTGGGATCTTGTTCAGTCGTCAGCGGGTTAACTTGGTCTATGCCATACAGGCTCATGTTATTCAAATGAGGAGTTTAAGCCACAAAGGAATTGTCCATGTACAGTCCTCTAGTGGGTGGGAAACATGTCCATGTGACGCTTTTTATTATCCTGGCTATTCGACTTCGTCTTGCAGAACTGCCTTTCCATTGCCAAAGCGTTCCAAATAGTTGCCTTTCGAACTCATATAGTCAACAAATCTGATAAAAACGGTGGTCTAGTAAACGCAATCCGGGACATTTTTCGGGCAGAAGGCTCCGAGTGAAACGACCTTGCCTCGTGGTTTCATTTGCCGATGAACAAATGGGTAGAAAATGCAATGGGTAGGGCTACTGCAAGAGCTGTAGTCTACATGAGTCTCTCCTCTCTAGGAGATCGCCAACCTGCGCCAAGCCCTCCCCCTCCCTCGATCGCTCCTGCTGATACAAACATACGCGCATAGATTGAGGGGCAGGCAATGTGTCCCAAACATTAATTACTGTGAGACCCCGGCGATCCCACGCTGCTCACCTGCCGGTTCGTTATGTCCTCTGTCAGTTGCACTCAGTGCAAATGGTCACACCCCAACAACAGTGTTTGCCGTAGGACGAAGCAGAATGAAAGTAGCCAATGACCAATGACGCTACGTGCAAAGCTCTAGGAGTCATCAAATGTCGGAATTTCCGTGAGATCCGGTGAAAGACAACCACTCAACCGGGGCCGCGGCTGTTTTGGACGAACTAACGGAGCAACCAGTGGTGTCTTCCATCGTTGAGACTGGACTCGCCTAACTTTACGCCCAGAGAGCGTTTCGTTGCATAATTCCGCGAACCAACGGTTAAAAATCAGCCAAATACATTCAAGGGCCGACTGCAGTTCTGCCTAAAGAAACACCTACACATATGTTTATGTCGACTTTATTTGCTGAACCTTCTTACCAGTTAAGGAGGATTAAACCTTATTAGGCGCTTATTTAGCGATGCGTTAAAGCCCATTTTTCTCGGAAAAACCCCCTAAAGTGATACTGTTCAGGCCCGGTTGAGCTTTAATAATCTGCTTCAGCACAGAAGAGCAGTTGCTACGGTAAGCTATAAGCATTTATCCTTTCCCTTGAGAATCAAGCAAAAACCTCTTTTAATCCAAAATCCTTGGTCACTGACCAGTCTCTCTACAAGATTGTTTCTTTTTTTCATGGACGTTCCTATCTAGAGAATCAAATAAATGCATTTGCTCGACGCATCTCGAACAGCGCAAAAACAAAAAACACCCGAATTCCTGCATATGATTTTGGAACACTTTCACAAGCAATGAGCAACTAACTGGGAGTCGTACTGCATAGTACACTAATTCCTAGAGGATATTTTGCCTAATAATTGTTTAAAAAAATTTATGAATTTTGTTACGCTATTGTTGTTATCTATTTTCTTGCATGAATTTGAGTTATGCAGTCTATAAATTGCATTTACTAATATGACACGAATTTTGACGTTTTCGGCGTTTCCAATTTTTTGGAGAAAATTGTTACTTTTGAGAACCTTAACACTCTTTGTAATGCATCTTGTGCGTTTAATCCAACTTAAGGTCATTTATTTTTAAACAGGGGCTTTGCGCGATACATTTGCGTTGGTTTCAAACCTATCATAATTTTTTTTGTGCACTTCACGAGAGACGCCAATTGCATGGGACGTGGCTTTCCAAAAATCTGCCGCCGTTTTCCAAGTGGGCTGTATAAGCATTACATGAATTACTGTGACTAAGCACTACTGGCCGAAAAGTCCGTGTGACCTTCCTGGAGCAAACGCGATCACTGATGGGTAGGGGGCAATTTCGATTTCCAAAAAGGACGGCACATACAAAATGGCAAATTGGGATATGCATTTAAACAGTAAAAAAGAACAGAATAATATTATTGTGAAGTAGAAGACATACTTTTCGCCCGTGGAGCGCGTTCGCCCAGACTAAATAGAAAGTACCAGGGCGTACGAAGCACTCGAAGAGAACTGCCTTTTATCAACACGAAAAATGAGTGCCCTCGTCAGCACATGGCCCGCCAACAGGCTGCACGCCTCTAGGACAACGTCGTTGGTCAGTCGTCCCTGCCACGCGGACGTTTTGGCTTCTCCTGATTGGTTGCCGGACGTTTGTTCGTTTGAACTGTCGACCAATCACAGTAAAGAATGAAGCTCACGTCCTACCAATAAAACCAGAGGCGAGAACGCCATCTGACTAACGAGTCATCCCGTCCGGCCGTCTGGCCGTGTCATCGCGGCCGCTGTGTCGGGTTTGATAGAAATCAAAAGCACAGCACCCATTTTTTCAGGCGGTAGGTGGAAATATTTGCCTCTTGATGGTCTATGCTTGCCTAGGTGTCCGCTGGAGCATCAGCAAACTTACGTGACCCAGCTGCGATTGTTTCAGCCTTGTTGGCGTTTCCCGCCATCTATTCGCGCCTATTGGCAGACTCCGCGAACCTGACTGGAATATACCCCAGAAATGGTCAGTCTTGTTATGCCGAGACAAAGGAATACAGAACTGTACAGTAAAAGCCGAACACCATGCGACATTGACTTAAATCTCCAAGAGATTTTTTTCGCGTAGAGGAAATCAGCTTATCAAACTGCCCACAGACTTCCAAGTTAATTAATTTGCTTCGGTATAGTGACTCTCAGGCGTGAATAAACCCACCTGTTTATGTCTACTTCGGTTGAAGAGAGATCACTGTTTATGTCTAGTTCAGTTGGTGGGAAATTGTCGTTCATGTCGTTCGTTGCAGAAAACTTCATATCCCGAAGTAGCAAAGGAAGCGTGTTTTTATTCTGGACCGCCACGACTGTAACTCTGCCAGTTTGCTTTCCACCATATTCTCCATTAAAAATGCGTGTTTACTATGAACTCTGTCTTTGAAAGCCGTTCAGGCTGTTTTTGTTTTATGAGAACCGATACTCCACGACAACTGAGATTCATTACGGACGAGACCTGAACTCTTTTTCAGAACGCCATGTACTAGTTGATTTTTACTCCAACAGTCCTCACTTTCAACGGAAGGAGTTTGCGAAGAGTTGCATTGGTGTTAACTGGCTTTATGAGGAAGACTTGCTAAGAGCGCTAACTGTTTTCATGTAGACAAAGATATTCAGATAACTAAAGGCTACTTAGATAGTTCTTGTGCTGCTGGTGAACTGGAATACAATCAATGGGCAGCCAGCATGTCCCAACCTGGAACTACCTTGAAGGCATATTTCTGTGGCCATATACCAGACGCACTCCCAACATTGTGTCAGTCGCCGAGAGTTTCCGACCCTTACTGAGGGCGATGTAAAGAAAGTTCAATTCGTCGGAACCAGTCGGAGTGAAATACTCGATTAGTCGCGATTCAGGGGAATCCGGTCAGACAAATGTCCCAAAACTCATTCCTCCGTTGGATGTTCTTTTTTATTACAGACTAAACTTGTGGATTGTCTCATTATATTTCTCGTAAAGTCCATTTGGTTTACCCCTCCGTCTAAGCCCTGCCCCAAAACGAAGGGCATAAAATCTACTTAGAATTAGTTTGTGACCATACAGCCGACGTGAATGAAATAGAATTACAGTCCAACCACATCTGGCGCGATAACTTCAGTAATACAGATCTCCACCTCTAAACCACCACACATGTGGTCGTCACGTCTAAAATAGTGGACATTTCCTAGCCACCGCAACTCAAGAGCGTCAAACCCCGACAGGAGAGCCGAGGCGCATGCTTCACTTGCTGGGCGCGACGACTAATTGCGTTCTCCGACCAAAAAGGACAGTGCACGAGTGATGAGCACGTCAGGGAAAATGCCATTACAAGCGTTGGGCAATCGACAGTTGGCCGGCGCCTGTGATTGGCTGGTCTTGTTAACGCAGACTGCGCTCGTGAGTCATACGTGGCGCAGATGGCAGCCACCAATAGAATCATACAGCGCGTAACCACCGAATCCTCTCCTGCCTCTCTTAAACATACTTTTATCGCCTTCATTTTGCGACGGCTAGGTCCGCGCATTAAACCTACAGAATGCGATGGGTCGGGCCGAATGGGGTGTCGACATCAAGGCAATTTAAGGAGCGTCCTCAGAGCTCAGCAAATTTGGACAGTTAATTTTCTCGAAACTCCACTGTCATATAGTCTCAGACCTGTTCGACAGGATTGGTTTATCGGGGTCGGACTGTTTGAGTGTTTGCATAGAGTATGCCGGCTGAGTAAGGGAACTGTTATCCCCTAACATGCAACGAGAAATATCCCTCGTCAGTGGAATCATATCTTTGTCTTTGTGCGATATAACACTTCCGGAATTGAGGCTGTACCACGATGTCCTGAGTTATCCTCAAGTGACGTTTCATGCATACACCGCATTCTCACTCGTCAGCACTCGGAAACGGGATTACTCAGATAAGACCACTTGGATTGATTGAGGACTACTTCGGGCGCATATCCACACCTTGGGATCAGCCCAGAGTTTCCGCTATTGGGGTGGGGTAAAGATCGCCTCGTGTTAAACAATGGAACCCAGTTCAGTGGGTTATACCCACCCGGGTGTCCAACTCGCGCTCTGTTTGTTACTCTGGACTTCAAACGCGAACTACACTTTTGAATAGTTACTCAACGCGGGCCACATCGACTCAGCCTGCGTTCGACAGGCACGATAAGTTTGCGAGAGGAATAAGAATCTGGAACCGATAGTGAGGTACCGTTCCTTCTAACCACCGTCCACCACAGTAAATCAAACGAGTTTGCTCTGGAAGGAGCGTCAGGCCACAGCGACTCATTAATGTGACCTATCTGGGACTCTAACTTCTGCGAATTTAAAAATCCCCGGATTGAGACGCGGTACGTGTGGAATAAACGGTTAGATCGTTTATGCTATGCATAAATAGACTGCTTAGCATTGTCAGCCATCGCGTATCACCTTACATAATCTTGCTGAAACATGGTGTGGGAAAAGAGAGAGGGAGAGAAAGGACGGGCTAGATGTCTCGAAATCACGTTTCACTATAAACAAGGTCACGCGAAAGTCACCTACATGTCTTAACTGTCTTCTGCACTACCCATAACCGAGGCGGTTGTTTGTCCAAGCTCAGATCAGTCGTTTTGGAGGAATTGTAGGCCGACGCTATTGCAGGTGAATTAATTAAAGGCCAGGAGGATAGAAATGGTGGAACAACTTAATCATGAGACCGTAGGACATGTTGAGAGGAAGTTTGAACGGTAGCGAGCTGATCAGACGCGTTTCTGCTGATTCCCGGTGCTCCATCAGTGTGATTGGTCGGTCTCCGGGCCAAGGCTACTGGCTCTACCAATCAGCGGCGTGGCGAACGTTGGCTGTGCTTGCGCAGTTAAAGGACGAGGCGTGGCGCTTTCGCTGCGTGGGGCGGCATAACCAGCAGAAATTGCGTTGCCAGGCTTTGTACAGTGGCAATGTCGCCAGCTTAAAAGTACACAGCAGACAAAAACGAATTTTCGCTGGGGTGGCGGTTGTGTCCGCCAGTAATGCCCTAGCTACACTTGAGTCGGTTGGTATTTCTATCTGGCTCTGGCCATCATAAATTGCCGTCGTTGCTTTTGACGATCGAACAATCGGTTAGGATGGGGTCTTTTGCTAGGATGGCGAGATTTTATCAAGCGTTTCAAATGCCACCCGATCGCGTCGGAGGCGCATTAACCTTCCGAATGTAGTTCTTTGCTAAAACAATTTATGAGGTCCGTTTGATGTGGGCGTTAAACGCAAAGACTTTTGTCGGCCGAGGCAACGTACGGCGTGTCCAGAAATAAGTGCAATGGTCGCGACTCAATAGATCACCATAAACGGAAATCAACCAAGGGCTTAGTAACCGCCTGTAAAGGTAAGCACACATTCTCACACCACTGTAATATTCACGGCCTCTGTGTCTCAAAACCTGGACATTAATCTCTCCTCCATTTATGTTAAAAGAAAGTAAAGTGGGCATTTCTATTTTTCCCAAGAAAGCACGTGTCCACAGGGCAGAAGCGTTCTTAAAGATTAAAACAAGCATACACAGCCGGATTTATTGGCAACAACAAACTTCGTAATGGCTTATCAAATGCAACCCGTCACTGCATAACACAGACAACGAATAGGAAACATACAACTATTTGAATTGGCACAGAAAAGATCAATAAGAAAACAGAAAGGTCATTAAATAGTGCACACAAACGTATCAATGGGAATGGTAACTTAAAAGCGAAACTTAGGAAGAGAAAAAACGGGGGCGTTGACACGCGAATGAGAGTGCGTAAATCTAATGTCTGGGGATAAGCAGGGCAAGTTGTGATTGACCACGTGTACAAGTCGTGTTTCTCCCGCCGTATGTAGGCAGCTTCCAAGAAGCGCAACGAAAGACTTGCGAAGCATCTACCGCACTTAATCTTACCTCCCACTGTCCGTCCCCCCTGCCATGCATCAGTCGACTGTCCGAGTTGGCCGGCAAACTGGTGCTGTGATTAGTCATTAGTGGCTGAGAGAGCTAGGCAGCCCATCTACGTGTATAAAGTACATGGACGCTGCCGGCTACCTCGCCGTACCTAGTGACCTTCATCACGGCATAAGTGGTAGTGTAGTGGTCCTACTCATGGCGCTTGCCGAAACACCGCAATTCTGACACGCACGCACCGGCAGCAGTCGTTTGTCTGACATCGAGTTCGGCCACTCCCTAAAACCGACTCAGTCTGGTTTCTGACCAATTACGACTATCCAAAATAGCCAATCAACTTGAAGGTTGACGCAGACATGCCCTCGTCCAAGGCGTTAGGTAGCCTGCCTCGGTAGCCTTTGGAGGCCTGTTCCGTGGCGCCGGACATGCGTCCGTCACCCAAATACTGATATTTTTCTACCTATCCTCCATTCAGCCCAGGGGAAGCCCTTTGTCATATTTTTGCTGAAACACTACTTTTTCTAGCCCTTCTAATTGGTGGGCTCGCATTTATTCCCTTTTGTTTAAGTTGGTGTTTGTGTAACGGTTACGCGGACACTCCAACTGGCGTGAGTTTCGGTTTCACAAAGTGACATTTCACCCACTGCCTTTGTTCTTCACTGGGCGGTGTTGACAGTTAAGTCCGTCCTGGCGTGGTCGTTTCGCTTTGCTTTTCTCGGCCTTCCTTATCGTGGGATCGCGTGATCGATCGACTAAGTCCGCTAAAATCTAACGCCTCCGCTTCATACTATTGACCTTGTTTGACGCAAGTAGGGGCTAGCGTCTGTTTATGACGTCACTAGTCGCGACATAAATGGTTATTTGATGCTGCCGATTGCTGAAAAAATAATAATCCACCCACACAGGAGACAGTCGTCTTTTGATGACAGAGTTTCTCAAGTAGCATAAGATGCACCCCACAAACTGGTTTCTGGGATTCCATGGGGTCTTCTTCTGGCGTAGCCCAGCCCCAATCCATAGTTAGCCGGTCATGTATTCGCACTTGTCAAAGTGAAATGACCAGCCGCAAAAGAATTTTTTAGTTAGACGGACTTTTGTGATCTGTGGCCGGAATACTAAAACTGACTACTGGTAGTCGAATAACATCAAATTTTCGGTGTCGTAATTAAGGTCTGCGATCGTTAAGAGACCGTCTCCTTCTCTCTCCTGTTGCTGTTTTTCCAGTCTCAAGTGTTCTTTTCAGGAAGAGTCGATTATCAGTCAGGTTTTATTTTCGGACATTGAATTGCGACGCCTTGTGATTTGTTCAGTTGAGGGTACTCGTTTGCCCTAACAACGGATTCCATTTAGTACGATAAAATCTGTCGTCTGTGTAATCCCCGCAGAACAGTCCTGTCCTGAGTGCCCTGGACGTGGATCGATTAATTTGCGCAGATGGTGAGTTTGGCCGCGTTATCTATCAGGCAGACCTCATAATCTCGTGAGAATGACATGCACCGATGTGTCCTAATTGCAGGACAGATTGCGATAATCGCGTCCTGTCTAAAAGCTACGATTCACGACCCTAGCTTGACGATTAGCAATCAATAGCCGACACGTGTTACCAACACTGGCGCGGCGGGAGAGCGCGTTGATTAAGCGTCAGATGATCACGGCTCACGTCCCGGATTCCTCAGTACCTGGTTACTAACGCCTCACAAGCCCAGAATCTGGGATGTCCGGCCAATAAAGCTCTTTTTCTAATGTCCGTGTCTCCTTCTTTGTGAAAACAGAAAGTGTTTGCTGCAGAAGCGGAATTAAATCGGCCGCAGCTCGATTTTAATGGAGTCCTCTGCATCTAATGTATTGTGGTAGCACTCGTCTTCGCAAACTAGTCGACATTCCTGACTTGTAACGCGACACTGGTAGTCTGAGAGACTATGTTTTTGGGATTGCAGTGAAAAGTAGGACAGCAGCGTGATTTTGACGCTGTCAGGACATCTCGCGAACCGTAAGAATCTTTGCGGAGGCCTGGTTTTAATGTGCAGAAACCGCCAGCCGATATTTTGGACCACAGATTCCGACTATGTCCACCATATGCTCCGCAGCAGCGACGGTGAAGTGAATCCCCTTATCGTGGTAGTGAACTTGCGTTGCATTTACCACATTCAACCCTCCTCCCTACCCTGTATCCGGCGTGGGTAGCCCAATAACATTGCTGACAGAACTATGGGAGACTGGCTTATTTGTTATACTAAACCGCAGGTTTTGCGACCGCCAAAGTTCGAACGCGCAACCTGGTGGTTAGAAGTCCAACGTCCTAACTACTGAGACACGGACTCGTTGTCCAGTCGGACTAAGTCCCAAGTCACAACGGGAGGTGCGTCTCCCGTAGCGAGATCGGTGAGCGCGCTCCTTTACCGACGCACAGTCCGCCAGTTGTTCAATTGTTTCAGGGCACTTTAGTTACCCTTCACCTCAGAGGACATAACGATTGATTCTTACAGCTGATGGATGTGAGAAGTGTAGTTCAGAGGTTACCCGGCCTCTGAAGGTTGATGGCCAAGCCTAAGTGTAGGGCTGAGTGTCACCCTTCTGGGCGTTAGAGTTTGTGAGCGCCTGTTATACCCGGATCAGAAACCCATGGCGCTTGCAGCCTGATGTGTGTTGGCAGTTCTTTGGCACCTGGTTCCTTACCGGTAGATGAGCTTGCGTTCGCGCTGGGTACACAGGTCGTGTGCATTGTTGCCAAATCATACTCCTCTTTCTGAGCCGTTGTTGTGCTGCTATTGGTTAAAATCTTGGTCAGGTGTTTGTCGTGGATCAGAGGATGCGGTGGTACGCCTAGTTGCGGGTTCGGCTCTGTCAGCCACCTGCGCCCTCCGGTATTCTTGACTCCCTCTTGACACCGGGTTCAGGTGCGAGAGTAGGAAAGTGGGCGGTAGATGCTGCGTGATTGCGCCTTCACTATAGGCTAATTTACACGCAAGCCGCCGTGCCTACTTCATCTGGAGGCGGAGCACACGATGAAAACCGTCGACAACGACACTCGAATTGTCAGTTTAGAGGTTGGCTACAGAATCAGATGTCAACTCAGTTTGTAGTAGACGTTTTCGGACTCTATCCGATTCTTACTTCCATTTTATAAGATATTTTAACTATAACAATCTTATGGCCGCAAGAATTTTCCGGAGACATTCAGCAGCTTACGGTGATGTTTATAGTTATGTGTCTAGCATCTTCGTGATACCATCCATCGGGAAACTTTAAGGGGGGCATGCGCTAGTAATGCAGCAGTTGCAGTATTTAAGATAATCCGGCTCAACAGGAAGAAAATTTTAAATAGAATCTACTGTCCTTCTTTTAGAGGGCTTGATCACTAGGACTTTCGGTGCAGTATCGATATTTCGCGGTTCCCTTGGAAGAGATGAAATTTGTTAGCAAAAAACATGATCTGATTAAAGTTATGGTGGGAGCTAGGGTGGAGTTTGGACTTAGAAGCAAACGATCTCGCGCACGTAACGGAAATTTAGAGCTGAGTTTTTGAAATGAAACCGAGGGAAGAATAAGAAGAAGAAGAAGAAGAAGAAGGAGGAGGAGGAGGAGGGGGAGGAGGAGGAGGAGGAGGAGGAGGAGGAGGAGGAGGAGGAGAAGAGGGAAACGAGGAAATAACAATTCCGTTACTACTCATTGTGGCATTACCGATTTCCCCTAAGAGCAGTCCCAATCACCTGTATCGATTTTGTTGCAAATGTCGATTGAAAGAACTTTCGCGAGAACGTAGGGGAAATGGTAGGGTATAGGGTCCCAACTAAATTGAGCTAGACTGTGGACTGCGTAATATGTTGGGTGGTGGTAGAGAGGGTACTACGGGGGGAGCAGCACGTAGGACCGAGGTGGGAATCAAGAAGACACAGAAAATACATAAATAAAATAATTAATGAGAGCGAGCAGGCACAGTATTTGGCCTTCATAGTAAAACGCGCAATGTGTAGCCGACTAACCCAATCCAGGTGCTCAACTATTACAGCAACCGAACGCTTGACCGTTGATACCGACGATGTCCACTATTTGCCCCACAGTATCGTTGGAGCAGGTGCGGTGACCTGCGAGTGAATTAGTTAACAAGAGCAGTGGACTTGTATCTAACGCACCAGCTACTCCTCCTCATCCATCTAGGCGCGCTGTCAAGACAGAGTCAAGAAACCCCAGGCGGAATTGGAGAAGTTACCAAAGCGTGAGAACGCACTGCAGAGGATCAGAGGAAAAAGCACATAAACGCCATTAGGTATTGGATCAGAGGAGCAAGGAACGGCTACCCGCACGTGGAGCGAACAAGAGAGGACGCCAGGACTCTGAAATTTACCGCATTTTACAACGACTTCTTTGAAGGCGATGGAATGTACTTGTGCACTGTGTGACATGCTTTTTATCCAGTGTCCAATAGTTGAAGGCCACTAGGGAGTCAAGCGAATGAGGATCACTTGGACAGAGGATGAACATTTTGGCATAGCTTGTCAGACTGTATGCCCTGACTGCTTGTGTCATTATGCAGGCAAGACGGCGCGGCAACCAAGTCGGCCTCGCGTAATGACGACCTACCGTTCTCTCAACGGGCTTGAAGCCTAGACAATTTGCGGAAACAAGTGTTGGCGCTGTGTCGCTCACACGCATTTTGTAGCCGCCAGCCGGCATTACGATGTCTGACGCCTTTTTTCAACGTGCCGAGGCGTCAAGGTCATGGCCCTTCGCAGACAGCGGTACCAGACGCACTGACCGGATAGTCTGGCCGATTGAAACACGCCCGCCACCCT
>CACRXP010000138.1:423042-443896 GCA_902702965.1 Spirometra erinaceieuropaei | reverse complement strand
AGAAGTCCCTGAGCTCTGCTCCCACAAACTTGTACAAACAAGTGACTCTCTCCTTCGGAAAGGCTTAACTCTTCCAGCACTCATTTTGGCATCGCTA
Organism: Spirometra erinaceieuropaei; assembly: GCA_902702965.1. Classification (NCBI taxonomy): domain Eukaryota; kingdom Metazoa; phylum Platyhelminthes; class Cestoda; order Diphyllobothriidea; family Diphyllobothriidae; genus Spirometra; species Spirometra erinaceieuropaei. Next base: position 443,799 of record CACRXP010000138.1, on the reverse strand, counting down.
TTGACGACTACCGCTCGAGACAGCGACCCTGATTTCTGCGCGCGTAAATGGCCCTCATCCAGAATTTGGCATACTGATTGCTTTCGGGATCGCAACAAGTTTTTAAATAGTCAAACTGTGGACATGACTGGAATGCCTACATATTTTGTATTGTGGCCAGAGGCTAGTACCTGCGCTGCTAGCATGGTATTATCTTACCCTAAAGTATACTACAAACTGCCTGTCGGCAGTTAAGGAATATTACGCAGTTACAGGCTGTGGCTGATGGACTTCGGCCCAAATATTCCAACATAAAAAATCTCGGTCTGAGCCTATAGACATTGAATAAAATGATCTACTTCATGTTCATAGTTAATTTCTAGGGAAATAAAAAGGGGAAAATTTATAAATAGGAGTATCTGCCAGAAAAGAGGCGGGGAATTCTAGGGGACCAAATGACGAGCCGAAACCCCTTGCAGCTGCACCATGCATCGGCAGAATACCGGCGAAACACGCGTGTATGAGCTTTTGGTTAGTACCTGTGCCGTTAGTATGATAACCTCTTAACTTAAGGAGGCTTTGTTATCCAGAATGGGAAGGAGGTCTCTATGCAGCAGCAGCAGCAGCAGCAGCAGCAGCAGCAGCAGCAGCAGCAGCAGCAGCAGCAGCAGCAGCAGCAGCAGCAGCAGCAGCAGCAGCAGCAGCAGCAGCAGCAGCAGCAGCAGCAGCAGCAGCAGCAGCATCGCCGTCCCTATTAGTATTATCATCATCGTCATCGTCACCACCACAACCACCACCACCGCCGCCGCCGACGCCATCATCATCATCATCATCATCATCATCATCATCATCATCATCATCATCATCATCATCATCATCATCATCATCATCATCATCATCATCATCATCATCATCATCATCATCATCATCATCATCATCATCATCATCATCATCATCCTCGGCGATAGTCGTCCTAACCCTATTTATGCCCGATCGCAAACGACAGGACAACGAACCGTGGCTCAGTGGCTAGGGACGTTGGACGTTTAACCAGCAGGTCGTGGGATCGAGCCCCAGGTGTTCCGCACTGCGAGGTCAGGGTGTGACTGGCTGACGGCAGATAACAAACCATGAGTGGCCATTGCAGTCTCACTTGTCGGTAATGCTATTCTGCCTATATCACGCGTCGCTGATCGGCTGTTAGCGAGATTTGAGAGAGATCCTCAAGGCGCAACGGGAAGTGTAGTTCCGTAGCTCAATTGGTTAGCGCCCATCCACGACTGCTTAATTTCACAATTCTAAGCAAAGAAATCTGCGAACTTTTTGGAACCGCAAAAACAGCCGTCCCCAAAGCAAGTTATCTTCAGATGGGAAGGACCGCCCAAGTAGAGCCATAATATCGATTATCTTTCGGTATAATCCCAAAACGCATCAATCATTCCAGGGTTCCGATTTTGAGTGGACTTCTTTTCGGCCACATGCTAAAAGCCCACTCGACACAAGACGACCGCTGAAACAGCGCAAATTGGAGGCTTTTACGAATTAAAGTGCATTTTCTATAGAAAAGATGTACACAATTTTTTCTTAATGTAATCATTCGGAAATACGTCACGTCTTCCTTAAACCTTTTTCCTGAAAAAACCTATTTTTCAGCTTTAAAAGAATCTTTAATTTCTGTTTAACTTTGAGCCTAGCCCGCCATTGCATTGGCGCATTGGGTTTACTGCCTGTAAGCTGCGAACTTCCTATATAAGCATAACAAACAGCCCACCGAGCCATTAAGACGATACGGTATAAGGGTCCATAAATGCTGAAATAGATGTGCACTGTGTTATATACTTCCCTTGAACTATTAATTAACGGTTAATTACGCCGTTAATTGAATACACATTTTACAGTCTTAATAAATCTCACGATTACATACTCTTAAAATCGGAATACACTTTTGCGATTATAAAATACAAAAAAGGCGTCATTTGCTATCCAGTGAGTAAAAGTTGCGATATTCTAATGCACTTTTACACAGAATATATTTCAATTCATAAAACATCCATGTAGGCGGATGGGAAGAAGTACATTTATAAATCGACACCTTGGCGAACCTGAAATGTTTTGGCATTATGCTTTCCGATACACAATATCACTCCTAAAAGAAAGGGCATATCTAATCGGTTCTTATTTTGCGCGATTGGTAATTAACTGTGCGATTGCATCTATGCCATCACCGGAAGTCGCTGTTGAAGCAGCCAATCTTCAATGACGAGGAAGATGCTTTTTTAAAAAAATAAATTATTTTTATATTGGTCTTTAAAACGCGGGCTACTTAATTTGGAATTTTTCCCAGACTCAGAATGGACTTACGGTTGCGCTATCAGCCAGTTCAGAGTGGAACTTCATCTAAAGTATCCGATACTTTAAACCATGCAATCCTTCCGTAAAATAGGGTTAAATTCATCTTAGTATTGGAAAAATGCATGCCACCTACACTGGAATTTTTCCCAGGGTAGAATGAATCTGGGATTGCGTTCACATTTAGTCCATTGTGAAAACTCCCATATGAACGCTACCATATCATTCCATTTTTTAAGTGCAAAGATTTACCACAATTATGCAAACGCTACAAAACTGCTGAAATCTGTTTTTCAAAAATAGCGTAAATTTGCCGAACCCAATCGGCCTGGTTTGTCCATGGAGTGAAATTAAAGACCAAACGCTTCCCCTTTTACAGAGCCGGTAAACGTGATTTATTTTCAAAAGAATGTTTTTAGTAGCTCATGAATGAAAAGAAATCCTATGCCCCACATCGTTCAGTCAAGTCGAAACATACAAGGAAAGTCAAGAAAATCAGACTGCTCCTACCTGGTGGTCTTCCAGTGTGCTCTCTGAAGGCCACGCTCCGTCATTCCAGAATAATTTGTGCGGACTTCTTTGGGAAGTAATGTCTGGATGTGCCTAGCAGCTTGAAAGGTTGACTACTGACCGGGGGGGGAGTGGTTTGGTGCGGTGGTAGACTGGAAGTCAGGTTGAATTGGCTCTCTCCTAACCTGGCCACTGTGACAGTCCCGACTCTGTGATCTCCTAACTGCCATCATAAAAGCTTCGTTTGCGCGTTACAGCAAAGAGAAAAATAGTTGCTCAGTTATGTTCAAAGCTCCTTGAATATGCAAACGCCTCTGAGCTCCTGCATGCTCGATGTGAAATTGCAGTCTGCTTAAGTGCAGTAGATATGCTATCTCATGAACTTCTAACTGAAGTCCTTAAATGTGTTTTTAATAAGAAAAGATTACCTCAGTGAGTTTGCAATATTTATTACCGTGCGGCATGATCCCAATATATTTCAGTCAGGCGAGAATGCCGGTTTTTCAATGATTTTCATTTCAAACTCAAATATACTGTATAGAAAACGCATGCACACATATTTTTTCTTGTGTTTACATGGTAGCTTATGACGCCTCCTCTATACTCTGTGCTTAAATAAAAAGTGTCCATTGGTTTTAAGAAAACGCTTTCAGTTCAAGAATAAGCCTGCATCCGACATGCTGCTGCACTCACATACAAGGTTTCAAAACTACCAGCTACACACGTCCTATCAAAGGAAAATATTTTTCATTATTAGTCAGTTAAAACAGGTGAACCAGGAGTCGTAACGGCATGCTGAATACTAATCAATAAGTGTTCGGTCAGACTGGAATCGTCAAAGGGTGCCGTTCTGGGCTTTTGACTTTACCAGTCCTGCATCAACACGTTTTATGCAGAATAGCACTACCGAAAAAGACAGGGGAGACTGCAATGGCTATTTCTGGCTTATTAGCCGTCGTCAACCAGTCATACCCAACCCCGAAGTGTGGAACACCCGAGGCTCGAACCCGCGACCCGTTAGTTGGAAGTCCACGCCTCTAACCACTGGGCTACGAGCCCGTTGCCTTGTTGGTTTCGATCGGGAATATACAATGGTAGGGGGCGCTCAGCCAGAAATGGCCATTCCAGTCTCCCTTGTCTTTGTCGCTAATGCCATTCTGCCTATATCATGCTTCGCTGTGCAGCTGTTGGCTGGAATCGAGGCACAACGGAACGAGTGAGTTCCGTAAGAACGATCAGTGAGTGCCCCCCCCCCCATTAATACGTTTTTCGCTTAGAAAACACTTTTTGAAACCATAACACTTCACGAGTTTGGGCCATTGCTGTAGGAAGGGACTTTCTTCTCGGCAAACATGCATTATGTGTTCGGAAGGGCAGTCCGAATCCCCTTTCCTTATACCCGGGACAGACTTCTTCAGACAAGCCCCAGTTTCCAACAGAACGATGTAAACCGACGTAATTTCTGTCACTTATGAAGTCTACACTCTCGTTTCATCTTATTCAAGGGCTGACATTGCTCTGTTTTATTATTCTGTGGTCCTTCTGTGGAGTTGCATCCTGCGGCTGTCGGTTTCCGGAACCACGTGATCCGCGTTGCCCTGGTAACTGAGGTCAATGACGTGGGTCTAGTCTGCCGGCCACCCCCTTCCCCCATTAAGTTACTTGGTGGCATTTGTTGCATCTAGGGCTGCAAGGCAGACCTCCCTGACATTCAACAGCGGTTGTGAGTTTCGTCTAGAATGGCCTGCCCCATTGACTTAGATTTAACTGCGAAGATGGTTCAGTCAGGCTTGCGTGTTTATTAATTCTTCTCCATTGCAGCTTAGTGGCTCAGCCTAGTGTACTTCCTCTTCCTGTCCGTGATTTTATTTTCCTGACGGTAAAGCAGTGGTTGCTTTGTTGCGCTGCCAAGTTGAGCTAAGTTACCTGTCTGAATTATGTTCCTAGACTGGTTACCCTAGGGATGTCCGCCGTGCAATTGGCAATAACATTAGGGAATTCGAAGACCTACTTGTTGGTGTGAGTAGTATCTATTCAAGAATCAGATTAACTGTGGAAAAGGGGCAGTGCAACAAGCTACATTTCCTGGGCGTCCTCACGACTAGCCAGGAAGTTTGTTCAAAAAAACGATCGGTTTTCCCTTGGGATACATTGGGAAATCAATACTGACATCTCCTAAGCTTTGCGCCGATACAACGGAAACGAAACCGGATTTGCGCTCTTTTCTAAGGAGCGAGAAATACTTACTTTATTGAGGCACTAGATGCAGACTTTGCCTGCGTCAAAGGCACCTTGCTTAAACGTGAATATCCATTATTTTCCATCCAAAAGCACAGCTATACCATACGGGCAGAATTCGCGAGACAGTCAGTTCTGAAAAAGCCCGTTGTAATATCCTAACCGCTTAGGAGTGATAACTTTTCAAATACCACCAAGCGACGATTGAGATGCGGCACTGAAAGGACATGCAATGCAGCCGAAGTCATATTTAGAAGTCCCACCAAAGGTATTCTAATTCCACGGGCAAGGGATGCCTTGCCAATACACACGACCTTAAATCAATATGATGAATTCACAGGCACCTGTGGATGCAAGTACACTAGATGGACGTAAAGGGGTCTGGTAGCTAGGTCAGTTGGGCACCTCCCTAAATGGCGTTTGAGGCAGGGACGTGAACTTCCTCGTTATTTTTCAAGAAGCACCTAGATAGCGGTCACTCCGTTGACCCAAAAATTTACATTTCAGTACTTGATCGGACAAGAACAACTAGGACACTGAACATCTTGAATACAGCTCATGTACGGCGGGAGAAACCCGCCCTATGCGCATAGCTTGACCAAGAACTCAGCCTCAACTTGTCTTGGTGATTCTCAAACCTTAAATTTACGCACTCTCCTTTGCCTATTAAATTCCACGTTTACCTTCCATAGGATGCGATTTTAAGTTAGCATTTTCATTGATTAGTCTGTGTGCACTAAACACGGACCTCGCTGTTTAACATTTATTTTTTTCTGCGCAAATTCAAATCGCTGTACATCTTTCAGCAAGATTGGTCTGTCTGTATGTCTGTTTGTATGTCTGTTTCAAATCTATACCAGGTAAATATGCCTTCAAGCTCCAGATGCCTAATGCCTCGGCGTACGACGTCTCTAGAGTACTTTCTTAGGGAAAACTGTGTGAACCAATAATTTAATTTCATTTTGTATCTTTCTTCGTCAGAATGGGAATTTTTTGCTGGGTTAAGTGAACTCTTAACGATAGTTACTGTTAATGTATCTTAGTGAAATTTTTTGGCACTAGTAAATTCTGCTGTGTATGTCTTTTTTATATTAATACCATGGAAACTTTTTTTAAAAAAATCGCGTATGCATTACACAACTCCTAAAGGGCAAGACTAAGCGAGAGTAGATGCAAGCACCTACTGCGCTATAGACAGGATAACATTACCGACAAAGACAAGGGATAATGGAATAGCCATTTCTGACTTATTACCCATCGTCAGCCAGTCATGTCGGACCCCGAAGTGTGAAACACCTGGGGCTCGATCCCGCGACCTGTCAGTTAGGAGTCCAACGCCCCTAACTACTTAGCCAGGGGCTCGTTGTCATGTCGATTGCGATCGGGCAGATACAGATCACGCTACGGAACTCACTCGTCCCTGTTTGCCTTGGGAATCTCCCGAGTCTAGTCAGCAGCCGCACCGACGGGGCATAATATAGGCAGAAAAGCGTTACCAACAAAGAAAATACGGACTGTAATGGTAATTTTTGGCATCTTAGTTGTCGTTTGCCAGTTATACCCAACCCCAAAGTGTGGAACACCCGAGGCTCGAACTCGCGACCTGTTAGTTAGAAGTCTAAAGCCTCTAACTACTGAGCCATGGGCTCGTTGTCCTGTCGATTTCGTTGGAGAATGTACAATGGCAGAGGTGTGGAACACCTGGGGCTGCTTACTGGTCTTAAGACAGACCCCTAAGGAACAACGGGATGAGCGAGTTCCCCAAGACGATCGATCAGCGCCCCAACCACTTACTGTACGTTCTGTGACAGACCTTTCCTTTGGCAAAATGTAATGTGGTGGAGGCCACGCTAATAAACACTGAGGTAGCCAAGCGAGGGAGAAATCAGAACTCCTGCTGCAGACTGAGGTAACCCGAGAAGGGGAACGGAGGCACCAGCTGCAATGCCACCTCTGCAGGAATCTATCTGGAAATGTCAATGCCAATTGGTAGCATGCAGGTAGGTGAAATCTCTTGCATAGGACATGGGTAAAGTAACAGACAGACGACGAGGTGTAAGCTATGGTAAAACCAGCAGGAACAGTCACCGCGCCGTTCTGATGATGGAAACCGGAAAACTTCCGAAACGTCAGTGCAGATTTAGGCTGGCACATAAACACGCCTTTTCGCTGTGTGGGTGCTCGTGGAATAAATACAAGGATTCGACAATTATAAATGGACTAGAAATAACTATCCTTGTTTGCGATTCCGTCCGTCAATTCTCTTGTAGCTGGCGGGCGGCGACCATCAGGTCGGTGGTACCATAGTGTTGTCGAAAGTCACACCGTCCTTCCAAGAGCTGTCAGCGTTGCGGACGAGTGTTGAGACGATTGAAAAGAATGCAAACGAAATTCTCCCGTCAGTTTTAGGCGGCAACATTTCTTTTATAGAGATGGACGGTGGCCGCGTCCTGGGAATCCCCGAGAACTCTTACCTGGGGCGAAGTCTCTTGGAATATGGTTGTAAGTTCGTCCACCAGTCGAAGACGACAATGCTTATAGACATCGATTGCGATCGCGTTGTATGCGGTGTCCTCCTACTAGAGATACGTTGCACGACGCTTGCTTTCTGGAAGGGTAGGCGGGAGCCGGTGCATGGCGGTGTGGATGGGTGATTGAGGACAGTTCTGTAGTTCTCGACCCCGGGCCGCAGAAGCAACGATTCTTCGCGACGAGTTTCGTTCTGCCAGGTTTGAACAGTGGTGCGGTTCCTTTGGGTGTGGAGCCGTGGACTTCTGTGGCGAAAGAGAGGAAATTATATGCTCCATCGTGGTCTGTGCACCCTTGGACTTCGCCGGACTTTTAAACATTCGCGCTCTTTTCATCTCTTGCAGCCGTTCCTGCACAAGGTGGCGACGTCTGCTGATGGCCGCTTTATTCGCTTCAGACCGACCACTTCTGTTCGGCGTTTAGAGCGCCGATTTCTCTATTGTTGTCGTCAAACAGTTTCTGGTGTTAACGACGTGCTCGATCGAGGACGTCCAGGACGTTAGAGTGGATGATGTTAAACAGTTGCCATAATCGTGCCACCATGGTTGCGTTTTAGTCCGAAACTGGAAGGCCTTCAAGGTGCTAAGACTGCGGGTATTCAACGGAACCTAATCTGGGACCTAACGAGGTGGCAATCTGTCTACCCACCGACGTTCAGATCCCATTTGTCACCCCTAGGTCTCTTCTATTTCGCCTTCGGACGAGAAGATAATCCAGCGGAAGTCAGTGTCGTGAGAAAGGGTGCATCCAGGTTGTCCTTTCTCGTGTCAAAAGATGAATGAAGGTGGTGGTCAACAGGAGATTGTGTTCTGCGCAGGTTCACAAGAGAAGGAGCAAAAGGGCTGTTATCTCCGCAGTCGCTTAGTCCATGAGGATTCAGCATTCCCTTCCTACGCATCCCGTCCGCCCTCGACACAGTCAACAGGATGGCATGCAGGTCTTCGTGCAACTTGTTCATCAACTCGTCGTAACTAGTGGTCGGAAGAGCGCAGGTAGTGAGTTTGGCTGGTGGGCGCAGACTCTTGATAATGGCCTGCGACAGACAGAACAGTCGTCCCACAATGTCCTCCCGGACTTCAAAGTGGACCCTTTTCAGAGAACTGTGTCTCGCTGGGGGGACCGATGTCCACCTTGTGGCGGGCTCATTCTGGCGAGCGGGGCGTTGGGCGGTGGATAAGGACTTAGGTGATAGTTTGTTTGCTTGTTTCGACTGTAAGTGGTGCATCTGCGAGTTACAGCCTGCCTGCAGCATTCCAGAAATTGTTTAAGGCACCTCGTCTTGCTGAGGGGTTAAGCAGTGTCGTCCCCAAATAGTACTGCTAAGACATCCCAGACGGCTGCCAGGACTTTGTTTTGTGGGAGATCGAATCGAGGTATTCTGGGCCGCCTATGGGATTGCATGTGGCTCCCTCCGTGGGAGTTTTTGACCGTGAGAGGGGAGAATAGAAATGAGGGCGTAGTTATTAGATGTGGGAACACACACAACACCGAGTGTCCTCATCTGGTTTAGACCACCGGTTGAGCCGATCATTGGTGTGTGGCCGCTGGGCAAAGCCTATCTTCTTAAAGCCGGAGGCGAGAGGTGGGCGTAAGTTTCGATCCGTGTGGTGCAGTCACCACTTGCATAAGGCGATCTACCACACCTACACAGCTACCTCCCAACTGCACACCCCGTATATGTATATATAAAGAATGGTATTACCGGACTAGGCGAGGGAGATTGTAATAGACATTTTCAGTTGAGAGGCATCATTAGCTTGTCATTCCCAAATTCAAGTTTCGAACAGCTGAGAAACGAAATAAATATTATTTCACAAATTGTCGAATCCAGCTTTCCATCTCAGTGCACTCAGTTCTGCGCCAGTCCGGCGTGGCATGCGTCACGACTGGGAGAAAATGAAATGCTGCGTCGCAGATCATAGGTCAGTACGTCATCACGCATCGCTGAGCATTTGACCTGTTCTTCCTCGATTACTGGTTTATAATCCTGAAGGTACGGTGCGTGGCCGATCTCATGAAATGTTGGACAGAATTCTGGAATGCGTTTTTGATTAGAATAGATTACTTTGGTGGGTTTGTAATATCGATTAGCATGCAGCATAATCCTATAGTATTTCGGATTGTTCAGGATGTCGGCTTTTGAATGCACTCCGTTTTGACATCCTGTAGACATGAAACTCGCTAGAAAATGACTACTTAAATAGCGTGCATTTTTTCTTCTGATTATCGATAGCCTTATAAATTCAAACATGTTTCATAAAAAAACATGCGCATAATATGCTTCCTTTTACTCGTTTGATAGAAAATCAAATTGTCTGCATATGTTATATCTGAAAAAATGCATATTTAGGTTTAAAAACAGTTTCTGATTATGAGATTTTTAAGACCGTGCGATGTGCATGCATACAGGACCGCAAATGTCCGTTTACCAGTTCTCCTCACGAGTTTTTCAACTCAGTCCAGATTTATTACGAAATGTTATGAGCTCTATGTGTTATCTTCTTAAAGGCATGGAGGAATATATGATTTTCATTACGCGGAAAGCGTGCAGCTTGTAGACTGAAATCGCTTAACGCTGATGCACGGGCAAATCAGGCTCAAAATTATTCGGGAATCAAAAAACGTTTTTTAAAACCTTCGGATATAAAATATGCAGACACCTTGATTTTCTGTCAAACGAGTAAAAAAAAGCCTATGTTGCAAATGTCTTCTATGAAATGTATTTGAATTTATAAGACTATCGAAAATCAATAGGAAAAAAGCACGCTATTTACGTAGTCCTTTTTATTAAGTGCGGTTTCTGCAGGAAGTAAACAAGAAATGCATTCAAAAACCGACATCCTGGCGAATCCGTAATACTATAGGATTATGCTGCATGCTCATCAATGCTACAACCTTACATAAGTAATCCTTTCTAATAGAGAACGCATTCCAGAATTTTGGCCAACATTTCATGAGATCAGTCACGCACTGTAGGTGTTGGTTCTGAATTAGAATAAATATTTTTGAACCTTATTAGAAGAACATTATAACGAGATGGACAAAAAACTCAAAAAACTGCACCATACCGATCCCCTGAAACACCGCTTGTGTACCTTCTTCAACGTTAATGTGCTGTGTAAAAACACGTCAGAAGTACACCGATGGGATCATCATTGTTCAGTCCGATTACTGAAGCGGTTTTGAAGCAACTAGGGCACTGTATTTTAACCACCATCGACCACGACTCTGGTTACGGCATGTCGAATACACCTTTGCAATCCGCAGCCGAGACGGGATTAGGGAAATCAAACAGCACCTGACCTCGATCTTCCCAGGCATCCAATTCACGAGGAAAGAACTGCCATTTGCCCAAAAAATTGACCCAACTATGAAAAACTCGGTGCCTCTGTGTGATTCGAATCCGCGACAGCGAGGGAAGGCATTAGTACAGCCATCGCTCTAACACTCTGAGCTACGAGGCTTTACCGGGCCACACGAGTTTAATCACATTTGGGTCAAGTTACCCGCCCCACATACTGTAACGTCTGGAATCCACCAAATCTGATAAAGTAAGCCAACTGCCAAGCAGGATTCAGTAAGTTATAAATTAGGAATCCATCTGATGACTAACAGGCTCACGTAATTCAATTTGACTCAGCTGTGAAAACTCCCACAGAGCCACCGAGTTTTTTCACGGTTGAATCAAAGTGAATTATTTAAAATCTGCCATAACACCTATGAATTATCGAACTAGTCAAAGCAGACTGAAACGGACATTTCTGATTTACCGGCTGTTAGCATCTAGCCACAACCAAAGCCAGGTTCCGGACAGCTGAGAAACGAAATAAGTTTTGTTTTACAAATTTTCGAATCCAGCACTCCATCTCAATGTACTCAATTTCTACGTCAGTTTGTCGTCAGGTGTCACGCAGCAGAATGTTTGCCAGCATTTATGCAAGGATCATCGAGCATCTGAATTTCTCTTCCTCGATTGCTTCCGTGAACTTGTGCCGATGCAGGTGTCAGTTCTGAATTAGAAGATTCTTTCTCAAACCTTCTTGAAAGAACATAACAACGAGATCTGTAGATCCGTAAGATCTACTGTAGATATGATATACTCCAAGCTTGCAAGGAACTCCAAGTAATTCGAATCAGAATGATTGTATTTCATCCCCTTGAAAAGAACATTCTTTTACGTTTCTGTAAGGACTCTCGAGGACAGATTTACGATCTTCGCCGAAGACTTCTGATTTGTATAATGTTGTTGAGAAATAGTCATCCAATTGTTATCTAATATCTTTCTCTTCTTCTTTCGTTCAAGTTCTGTTACGATGGTAATCGTTTCGTCTAGGGATTCAACTAAGTTCAAGGGCAGATTACTACGGCAAAATTCCATATGCTGCTCTTCAGAAATTTGAAATTTTCGAAGTCGGTAATGGGCATCACTTATAAATGCACCAAGCATGCTTTTTCCGTACCGAAACGCTATTTGATATCCTAGGGGAGATTTTACGGATAACCTAGAAATTTTGTACAACGATGCATGAAATAACAAAAGATAAAAACAAAGGAACTAGATAGTTCCAATCAAGCGCCCAATACAAACACTTGGCAAATCCTTCCTTACATCAGGAATGTGTCTGAACTTGTTGAAAGACACTTGAGGAAACACCAGATAAAAGTGGCGCACAAGCCGACGACTACTTTACGCACCCAGCTTGTACACTCTAAGGATAGGGTTGGCTACCTCGATAGAAAAGAAGTTGTCGATAAGATCCTATGCGATGCCTGTGATGCCGTATATTGTGGCCAAACGGGAAAATTTGTCTCTACACGCATCCACTAACATCAAATTGCAGTTAAGAGGCGAGACCACTTGTCTCAAATGGCCCTGCACACTCTTGATACTGGGCACACTTTCGCATGGGACAAAAATCGCATCGTCAGAGTTTGCCCATCTAAAAAAGGCCGAGAGTTTCTTGAAGCTATGCACTCCGATGAGTCATGCATCAACAGGCATATCGAGTTAGATGCCACGTACGAAAATCTCAGAGAAAAGTGGGAGAGACGAAAGCCGATTGATACGGACTGACGCACACGGCGGCAGATTACTAGCTGAGGCACCAAATGAGCATTGATTTTGTAGAACGTTTGAAATTTTAATTGTTTCCTGTACATTTACTCTATTCTGACGACGACACGGGGAACCAACGTCGAAAATTTATTAAATAGAGTTTTCTCTATTTCCCAAAGAATGTATTTGATTTCAAATTATATTTCTTAGGATGCCTGCGTTCCAATTCATATATGTATATACCTATATATGAAAAAAGAAGAGGTTCTTCGGAAAAGTCGAGTTGACAAGGCAAAATCGTTTTTTTCTTCGCGTTTAAATATTCACTGTTTTGCACACTTACTTCACGTCTGAGGACGTCTTGGGGAACAATGATCAAATTTTACTATAAAACTTGTTTAACTTTCTCAAAGAGCTTATTTCTTTCGAAATATATGTATATATATTACATAAGCAGCTTGCAAAGAGTGTAACCAGCCAGACGCAGACAGCTGTTTCACGATGGTTACCGATCATCAGTACGTCATAGGCCTTATATAGTGTGGTATATATGTATGTGTGTATGTACTGCTAAATGGGCATCCCAAGAAATATTATTCAAAGTAAACTGAATCCTTTCTGAAACTGGACAAGTGGTCTTGTTAAGTAGCAGTAAAGAGGTAAGACCACTCATCCCAGGTCGCCATACATACGCCAGTAACTGCGCATAAATTTTCTTAGGACATAAACGCAAACTGTTGGTTCCTGCGCATACAAGATAGGCCGAGAGGTTTTGGAGACAATTCACCCTAATGATTCATACATCCTTCGACGCATCGATCCGGACGCCATGTATATAAATTTTAAGCAACTATGGGAAAGGCAATAGCGAGCCAAAACGTTGAGTCAGTCCATAAGCCCACAACATCGACCCGTTCGCAGCATTGCCAAAGCAATATGAATTGTCGGCTATGTTTAAATCTAAACTGCTTTTATTGCTGTGTTCATGTCTGACGAATACCCCAGCAGCCAGCTTAGAAAGTCTGCAGAGTAAAGCTTGTCAAATCTCTCAAATTACTCTTTTTTCGTCGAATGTGTATGTGTACAGTATGTTACCTTACCTACGAAGTGTGCATAAATTAACGAAAACTAGCTAGCCAACCTGCATCTAGCCGGAAAAAACCTACTATGACACCCAATTAGCAATAAACAACCTCAAGGTAGTTAAAAAATCGAAGAAAGTTATTAAAATCCCCATTTTGTTGATTAAAGAGAACACTTTTCTTGTGATAAGCGAAAGTGAGTATGAGTACTCTGGAATTGTAAAAGTATAAAATGCTTGTCCAGGTAGAAAACAAACTAAGAAATCTTTTCTAAGCACAGTAACACTTGGAAAATTATTTTTTACGAAAATTTCCTACGAGAATTGGTGTTACATGAGGGCCAGCTTAATGCTGGGTGCGTAATTTCCGATGATGTGTTTCTTTGACGTTATGGTCAACGTAGGCATATTTGTTGGCTTTCATATTGCAACAAATGTGGCTGATTAAAGCAAAAGCAACTTTTTCTGATTTTATTGATAGAGTCATCACAGAAATAAGAATGCTCATAAAATAATATGTTGACAGACCAGTTGGTGGTTGTTAAATTTACACTAAACTGACAGTTAAAGTTGTAAGCATACCATTTTTTGCATATTTGAGAGAAAATTTCGTCCGTCAAATTTATATACTCGTTTTCCTGACGGTGGAATCCGCTGACTTTTAGACTGTCCTTGAGTTGTCAGCAAACACTTTATAATTATCTGCGCCTTCCGTCGTTTGCCCATAATGATAGGTTCTTTGTTCTCTGTTTATAAAAAAAGACTTAAAAGTAAAGTATTTCTGGGAAGCCTGTACAAAAGTATTGAATCATTTGGCGTTCATTTTTATAAAGACGGCTATTTAGGTCATATTTTAATACTCACCAGAGCACAAAACGTCTTTTCCAAGAACCGAAAATTCTCAACAAAAGTCAACGTCATTTATCTACAAGATTCGCTCCAATAAACCACCTATTTAAAAAGAACTTCAGTATGGTACCTTGCTATTGGTTGTCCGCATAATTTATCTTTTGCCACAGCAAAGTTCAGTGAAAAAATAGGACTTTGGGTTATTTTTTTACTTTTCTGGAGAATATTCGTATCTTTGTCAGAACAACGAGAGCTCTAACTTTTTTATTATATTACAGTTATTTGCGATATTACTGCCTACTGTTAGGTCCTTTAAACGATTGCGAACTTACGGAATGGTAGCTATGAGTTTTTGCGCGTTTTTATAAATTACTTATCAGCAGAGAGTAGACCGCACCAAAAATATCTTTCCCTGTGCCAAAACTTTGAAATAACCCTTCGGTTATGTTCATTTTGGCGGTTACTCATAATGTTTTGTCAAATGTCGGGACAATCTTAGCACGACTAAACAAACGATTGCCTGTAGGTGTTATGACTGAAGTTATGGACGCGAACCCACGTATATTTGCAGAGCCGAGTTTTGAAAATCGGTCTTTGTCGGTATTACCTTTCCAACATATATCACTAGTCGCCGTGCGACTGCCTGCGAGGGTTTAAGTATGAGCCCCAAGGCACAACGGAACGAGCATGTTCCGTAACCTGATCGGTGAGCGCCCACTATCATAATCGATAAAATGTCTGGTTTTCTACAAATAACCCTTGATTATGCAACCTTTTTCTTACGAAATTCCTCGGGCAAAAAGTACGTTCCGAGTGCAGTAAGTCTTACGTGGTTAAACTGCCGAAGTCAATTTACTCTCCCCGATAATTAAAGCAAGGCCAAATGCACAAGCTAAGTGTAGGACGCCTAATCACGCAGCAAATTGCCTAAATATAGGGTAACGTGGGTTTCTGCTCAAATTCGGCCATCTGACTGGCCCAAGATTCTCACGCACTGGAAGTCAAAGCGACGCTCTGGCGGGAAGGCGTGGGCGGCTAAAGAGGAGAGGTTATGCTTTCGTCCCACAACCAGGTCCTGCTTGAGCAATCTCCTGCGAACCTGATTGCCGGTCTCACCAACGTAATTAACTTGATCGAATTTGCAGTATATTCGGGTTAATGACACCAGATTCCTGAATGATGACAATTAGGGTCTGTTGGATGCATAATTTGCAGTCGGATTGTCGCTTAAGGTCGGTGAGCAACGCCAATGCCAATAACAAAAATGAGTCGGTTGCAACGATCTCGCCACATCCCAAATGCTAACATTCGTTATGGTGCGCGTTTCCGATAACGCCTGCCGGATTTCCATCTAACCACCGTGTTCATCAAACGCATCTACCGCATGGTCCCTTTTTAGAGGCATGCGTCGCACCCGACAGTTCGACCGTCGATTTCGACGATGTCCACCGTGTGCCCCACAGACTGCATTGCGGGAGCAGGGACGTTGACTTACGCAGGGGTTTATAGTGCCAGTAGACTTGCGTAGCATCTACCTACACTCTCTCCTCCTCCCCCGCCTGGGCCCGGTGTCAAGACAGAATCAAGGAGACCGGAGACGAGGGAGGCCGCAGGTGGATGGCTCGGACGGATCCTCACCTTGGCGTTCCACCACACCTCCTGGTCCACACAACAAAGGACCAAGATTTTGACCACAATACAATGGGGTGGTGACAGTGGTCCAGTTGTGCGACGAATGCCGACAACAGGGTCCGCCAGCGCACCCCGCAAATGTTGGCATTTCTTATTGCGCACAGATAACGCCTGCCAGAGTCCGATGTGGCCCCCGTGTTGGTCCAGCGCATCTAACACGTGGCCCGTTCTGAGGGCACCCAAAAGTTAGGTGACCTACTGATCCCTGCCCATATATCGGCTGTGCTAGTGGTTTGATCTGGACTGACGGTTGTGCGTCATGCTCACATGCTTGCACGCGTTATCATGGTGGCCGAACAGTAATCGAAAACAAAAACACCTCGTCTGCTCTGAAATCGACTTGTCTGTCGACGTAATCCACGCCAAATTAGGCATGCAATTCGCATTGTTTTCAAAAACACATGGACTCAAAAGTTAGGTGACGTGTCGAAAGCAGTGTGGTCTACAAGGCAAAGATTCCCAATCACAAGTCAGGGAATACGGATTGAGTTGGACAATCTTTGCTGTTTTGGAAGTGCGTACGCAAAGGCTCTGTAGGCAGTTGCCGCGAGCGCGCTCTTCGGGCAAGTTGTTGTTTGAGTCCGCCTTCGAGGTGCTGAGACCCAGCGCATGTATGCGCCCTTCTTTGTCTCCGCGTCCGCAAGCCAATCAGAGGGGAGGCAGCGTTGATTGGCGTGGAGTGCTCACGAGGCCAGTGACAAGCCTCACGTGTCCCAGCAGCGTATCGAAAAGGAGTATGGAGAGGGGCAGAAAGGCAGCGTGGCAAAGACGTAGGGTAAGGAGACGCGAACTGCCACAGTACCCCCCGGGCTGAACCGGAGGTGGCGCGTAGCGACGCCGAAGGAATTGTTGGTGTCATAAAAACATGAGTAACCAAACGGTCAGGTAAGTGAACATGGCGTCCACTACGGGTGATTACAGGGGGTACAGGGGTAGAGTAAGTATGAAGCGCGGTTACAGTGTTGTTGGCTGATGAAGAGGTAGTTGCTGTAAGGGGTTGCGAACATTGGGGCAAAAGAAGTATGCTGGACGGCGTGATAGAGGGTCGGGGAGGTGGAGCAGGGTGTTTGGGACAACAGGGCTCTTCCGGAGGAGTGTCCAGCACGACAGCTTTGAGACGGTCCACGCCCGCGACCTCCTCGCGTGTTCCGCATCGGATGCGGAAGTTCTTCATCCCACCACTCGGAAGGAGCCGTCGTAGATGGTTCCAGGGGCCGGCAGACTTGAACACATCGGAGATTGACGTGAGAGCATGTCGCCAAGTCTTTCTCGTGGTAAGACTCGGAGACGGACGGCCGGGGAACTTAAAAGTTAGGTGACTCACTGATCCCCGCCCATATATCGGCTGTGCTAGTGGTTTGATCCGGACTGACGGTTGTGCGTCATGCCCGCATGCTTGCACGCGCATTCATGGTGGCCGAACTGTAATCGGAAACAAAAAAACCTCGTCTGCTCTGAAGTCGACTTGTCTGTCGACGCAATCCACGCGAGATTAGGCATGAAAGTCACATTGTTTTCAAAAACACGTCGTCGACTTTAGAAAAAGTACGGTGACGTGGCGACGAGACGTCAACCTGTCCCGAGTGATTGGCTGAATTTCATAAGCGCGCCCGCAGCCCACGAGGGTGGCAACAAGTCGGCTAGCAAACAATAATTAGGATTCATATTGACCCAACTGTGAAAAATTCACCGTCTCAGTGGGATTCGAACGGACGACAGTAAGGGGAAAGCTTTATTTCAGCCAACGCTCTTACCACTTGAGCTAGGAGGCTCCGCCGGACGACGCGAGTTTAATCACATTTGGGTCAAGGTATCTGCCCAACCTACTGCAGCGTCTGGAATCCACCAAATCTGCCACATGAAGCTGACTGCCCAAGTAGGATTTCGTAAGTAATCCACCCAGAATTCACCAGATAACCACCAGGCTCACGTAATTTAGAGAGGGTAGGCTGTACTAAAACCTTCTCCCTACTGCTTGGGTTCGAATCCCACCGAGGCGCCGAGTTTTTCACAGATAAGTCAATATGACTTATTCAAAATCCGCCAAAATATCTATGAATAATCCGGATGATTTTGTGGACAAGAACGGCGTTTCCGGATTTTTGATCGTCATCAGCCAGTAGTGCCTCGACACTAAAATCGACTAATCCCACACTTGTGGCAGTCGCCTCAGTGGTCTGGTATGCATAGAAAGGTGCCCCCCCTACGGGCCACGCAGTAGATGCGCTGGACCAACACGGAGGCCAGATCAAATTCTGCCAAGCGTTATTAGAATGCGTGCGATAACAAATGCCGACATTTCGGGGTGCGATTATAGGCCCGACTGCCGGCATATGTTGCGCACAATACGATCCCTCGTATCACCCCGGTATTGTTGTTGTTGGTCCAATCACCTGGTTATCCGCTGTGTGGAGCAGAGGGTGTGGAGTGGGGCGCCAAGGTGCGGACTCGACCCTGCTCTTGCCCGCCTCCAGTATTATTGTCTCCGGGCCGGGCTCAGGTGGGGGAGGAGAGAGTGCGTTACATGCAGCGCAAGTCTGTCGGCACTATAAACTCCGCGCAAGTCACCGTCCCTGCTCCCACCACCTGCTGTGGGGCATACGAAATCGATGGTGTGTGTGTGTGTGCACGCGCGGTAATGTGATCTGCGCTGGCCGGATGGATCTTCGCGTCGACATCGTCGAGACGAGGCTCTGCCTTGACCTTCGCAGGAGGCCACCAGGTAAGTGAATTTGCTTTGTTTCTTCCCTTTGTCTGTTGAAGTTCCGTATTGTATGCTGCTCTTGTTGCATGCCCTCTAAATGTTAGTCTGTCTGATAACATCTAGATGAAACTCTTGATGCCTGCTGTGACTGTCTGTCTGCTAATAGCTAGGTGTTACTGTGCTTGATCTTGAAGTATGCCCTCTCAATTCTGACTCTGACTTATAACTGTGTTTGCTTGCCCACTCTAGCTAGCACTAAGTCCCATAGCGTTCTGATGTGTGTATCCTCTCAACAACATCATCACCATCACCACCAAGGTCCCAGGCTAATTCGGGTCGTTCTCTCACTAACAAAACGTCGTGGCCCATAGTGGAGTCCGGCAGCCGTCTGGGATAACCGGGCAGCCCTATTCAGGGATGCGTTGCCTGCCCTCGCGAGGGGAGGGGCTAGAAAAGGTGGCCTAAACATTGCTGGGAACCACGCTGCCTGCAGGCTGGCCGTGACCGCAGACAAAAAACACACGGTTGAAACAGCTAAAATCGAAACAACACCAACAACAACAATCACTCTCGTCCTCTTCCAGCCTATTCTTCTTCTTCTTCTTCTTCTTCTTCTTCTTCTTCTTCTTCTTCTTATCCCCCCTACTTTTCGTCGCTGCAGTCGCCAGACTGGCAGAGTGAGCCCGCTCGCGTATCGACAATCACCGTTCACGAACTCCTCTTCGCCGACGACTGCGCCCTGAACACCACCTCGGAAGAGGAGATGCAACTCAGCATGAACCTCTTCTCCGCCGCCTGCGAGAACTTTGGTCTGGTCATTAACACGCAGAAGACGGTGGTGATGCACCAACCGCCACCCCACTCAGCCACAGCCCGCAACGCATCGCCGCAAATCAGCGTGAACGGAACCCAACTGCAGGTGGTGGAGAACTTCCCGTACTTGGGCAGTACCCTCTCCCGCAACACCAAGATCGACGACGAAGTCGCCAACAGGATCTCGAAAGCCAGCCAAGCCTTCGGCCGCCTCCAAAGCACAGTTTGGAATCGTCACGGTCTTCAACTAGCACAAAGCTGAAGATGTACAAGGCTGTCATCCTGCCGACGCTACTGTATGGAGCGGAGACCTGGACGGTGTACACGAGGCAGGCAAGCCGCCTGAACCACTTCCACCTCGGTTGCCTTCGTCGCATCCTGGGGCTGAACTGGCAGGATCGCATTTCTGACGCTGATGTGCTGGTACAAACGGAATGCTCAGCATCTACTCCATGATAAGACAAATGAAGCTGTGCTGGAGCGCCACGTGGTGCGCATGGACGACGAGCAACTACCCAAACGACTCTTCTACGGAGACGTCGCGACTGGTTCCGGCCGCCAAGGAGGCCAAATTCGCCGTTACAAGGATACTATGAAGTCCTCCCTGAAGCGTCTACAAATCAACCAGACCAACTGAAAAGAGCTCGCGCACGATCAACCGTCCTGGAAGAGGGCAGTGAAGACAGGCGCTGCGATCTACGAAGCCAACCGCATCGTCGCCGCCAAAGTGAAACTCGAAGCCCGCAAATCCCAACTGCATCCAGTACACAACGCCGCCGCACAACGGCTTCCAACGTGTCCTCGATGTCAACGGACATTCCGGGCTCGAATCGGCCTTTTCGGACATCTTCGGATCAACTGTGCCTCTCGAACTGCACCAACCATCGCCCCCCCCCACACCCGCCTCTTCCCCGTCCTCTCTGTCACCAACGAACTCTGACAATTATTCTAAACCAT
>CACRXP010000138.1:401090-420940 GCA_902702965.1 Spirometra erinaceieuropaei | reverse complement strand
CTTCGACTCCTGCGATGAGGATCAGGACTACACCTGCTCTCACTGCGACCGCCCCTTTACCTCACACATCGGCCTGCTCGGTCACTTGCGAATCCATCGCACAGAGACTGGCGAACCAGTGCCTGGAGCACCAACCTACACCCACCACACTCGCGTCCACTGCCCACACACACATCACATCCAAAACATCCACCATGCCCAACCCCACCCTCGCACCATCCGTATGCGCCTCCACCACCACTGCCTCCTCTGCAGCTGACACCGACAACGCCGACTTCACCTGCCCACACTGTCCACGCACATTCACATCTCGCATCGGCCTGGTCGGTCACTTGCGAATCCATCGCACAGAGATTGGCAAAGCAGTGCCTGTAGCACCAGCCTATACCCACCAAGCTCGACGCAAGTGCCCACACTGCCCTAGCACTTTCAGCCATCGTATGGGCCTATTTGGTTACATGCGCATCCACGGCTACATGCGGTAGACAACCGCCGGTTACACCACACATTCACACAATCCCCTACCTTCCTCCACCATCACCAACATACATCAACACTCACCAACCGCAAGCACTTAACTGCCACCTTCCACGCAAGTGGGAAGTGGTCATCTCGACTCGGTCCCCATGCGGCTTCGGCTGCACGGATGACTTGAGTCCGAGTCTATCCCGACACTTCAAGCGTCAAAGATACGAAGGTTGCCGCTTGACGCCCGCTCTCGGTTCACGCAGTTCGTCGCGTTGTGCGTGTGTTGTGTGGAGTGGCGGACTGGTAGGCTGGGGACGGGATGAAACAGCACCTTCCACGGAACTCACACGCAAGTGAGAAAAACGTCGTTCAACCCCCGTTGCGTGAAATCCTGGTGCTTGTGTCAGTCGACCATGTCAGCCACCGCGCCCATTTCCCACTCCAGTCTACTGACCGGCTCAGACAGCGACTGGGGTGTGGGAGTGGGAAAGGAGAGTGAGGTCGACGACTCAGCGCACTTTCCTCACTATAAACAATCTGACGCGCTTGAGGCTATCCCGGTGCGCTAAAAGCCGTGGCTTGGAGGGTTGCCAACTGACGGGGTAACTTGGACCTCCTCCTTAACCGGAGGCGGTCTGAGAGTCAGGCTGCAATGCCTCCTTTTAAATGTGGCCTTTATGGCATTCTTACGACAGTGTGGGATCCGAGCCAGGCGTTGGCGGCACGTCCAGGTGCGGCTTCGGCCGTGCCAGCCTCCAAATCTGTCTTGTATTGGTTACACTTCTGGTCATTTGTTGTATGGACCAGGGGGTGTGGTGGAACGCCAAGGTGAGGATCCGTCCGAGCCATCCACCTGCGGCCTCCCTCGCCTCCGGTCTTCTTGACTCTGTCTTGACACCGGGCCCAGGCGGGGGAGGAGGAGAGAGTGTAGGTAGATGCAGCGCAAGTCTACTGGCACTTTAAACCCCTGCACAAGTCACCGTCCCTGCTCCCACCACTGCTGCTGCGGCTGTGGGGCACACGGTGGACATCGTCGAAATCGACGATCGAACTGTCGTGTGTATGTGTGCGGTGGCGGAAAGGAAGGGATTGCGGTAGACACTGTCCAAGTCTACCAACTACTTCACGCACAAGTCACTATTCCCGCTACATCTATAGTGGACATAATCAGCAACTACAGTTGAACGGTCATGTTTGTGCTTCATTTCTAGACTGAAATACAGTGATTCCTCGTCGATCGCGGGGATTTGATTTCCGCAACCGGCCACTAAATATGAGAATTCGCGCAGTTAAAAGCCCGTGTTTTATGGTAATATATGCATATTTTAATGTCTTATATGTATTCCTAGATTGCAGGAAAAAATTTTCGCATAGCTATATGGCAAAACCCCGCAGTCCCCATAATATACAAGTATGTATTCGTCGATATCATGTATGTAACCTTCCTGCTTACACATTGCGCATAATTATACGCAACCTACATCAGTATGGAGTCTAAATTAATATGTACTACTGTTCAAAAACTTTTTAATAATGCATATTTCCACAAAAGTGCCTTTATAATTACTGCAGTATTAGAATACACTGTGATTGATGTTCTAGAATGTACACCATACATTGAAAATATCTACGCTTCTGTTCTTCGTTGAGACAGTCGATGCATAAGAAACTTGATGGCATACGTTAATCGAGCAACTCCTTAGCCGACCAGCACTTTGAAATAAATTGGGCAATCCAACTACGCCAGAACTGAAAAGGTTTTTTGCTGCAGAAGCCTGCTAAACAACGAGAAATTCATGATATTTATTTAGCTATGCTTGTATATAGAATCCACAATAATGAAGCTGCGAAAACCGAGGCAAAATATAACGAGGGATTACTGCATAACCGAACCCCCATAAATCGACTCGCAGGCCGCGCTTCATTCTGTCAACTGTGCATTTTCTGCTAATCCCTGGATTGTCTGAGTATTATGATAGCTTGTACGACAGCACAGCAGTATAGTTAAATGTTTACCATATCAAAAGAAGTTAATATTCCTTGAATGTTTTTTTGGGAGGTTTTTCGACATATGATACTACCGATCAAATAAGTAGAATAAGCGGACTTTTGCTTTCATCATGTTCGCCTAGATAGATAAACGTCGACTAAAACCCTCCGGTCCAGAGAAATGAATTTGCGATCATGCTGCTGGAAGCATCACTTCTGTGAACTATAACAAAATGCAGACGTCTCTCCACTCTCCTCCTCCCCCCCTCCTCCCCCTCCCCCTCCTCCTCCTCCTACTTCCCCTTCGACTCATTCCCATACTTCCATAGTCGCCATCGTTGTAATTAAATTGCAGTAATACTCAGCGGCCCGGCATCCTTTCAATTTCGGCAATAAATGCAACACGTTACTGAAAATTCATCTTAGCAGAATAACACCTCGTATACTTTGACAGCCGTACATATAAGGAGTTCTTAGCAGAGGTATCTGTCCTCCGCACCGGCGTCATTAATTTACACAGTTCAATGGTGCAAACATAAAAGATAAATGGACGCTTATCTAAAGGTGCGACCGTTTGGAGGCCTTCCGACAAGACGTCACACGCAGGCCAGCACTGTGCAATACGTGATAGACTGGTCTTACAGTGTGCGTACCGGTTCATATAAACTTTATGACTTCTCGCCTTCAGACATGTGACCCTGCGTACTGCTTACATCCTCTGGCTAATTTTCTAACGCAGTGACTGACTGGGGTTAGCAGTGATGCGCTTAGTCGCACCAAACACCATTGCGCTTTCTGCACACCCTCGATCCAACACTTTAATTTGCAAATAACAATTCCCCCCGAAGGCCCTTGTTTATTCCGCAAAAAGGGCAATTAATTTCCATTTATCTCAGGAGAAAGCTTGGTTTTGCAAGACAATTAGCCGTTTGTTACACCGAAACAGACAGCAAGAGACGTGTTTTCGGGCGAAACCTGAGTAGTAGCGAGAGGTATATTCCCATGGTTACCTGGAGGAAAACCGTTCCCCAAAAAAACAAAAACAGTATCGCGTCGGAGTCTTCTGTTCTCCCAGCGTGCCGATCGCTCTAGTCTTTTTTTCCAAAGACGGGTCGTTTCACCTGACAGGGCCATCGCAGAGCTCTGTTTACGAAATGTCCCACAAGAGTTCCGGTCGTAGTTAGGGCTGCAGGTGAAGCGTATGACAGGTTGTTTCATGGGTTAGTGTGGAAAACAATCTCAACTCATTTCGTACAGGACAGCACTTGTGGATCGATCTTGGACGTAGTTTAAGTACATTGTGTGAATATTGCTCATGTAGGGCATGACTTAAGTAGTGTGCTTGACACGGAATTGTTTTCCCCGTCTGCGATGAAGAAACCTCATTTCCAGAAGGTTTTGCATCCGAGCCTCGAACTCGCGACCTGTTAGGTTAGAAGTCCACCCTTACCCACTGGGCTCGAGTGTTCCACACTCGGGCTCGGGTGTTCCGCACTTCAGGCTTGGGTATGGCTGGCTGACGACGGCTAATAAGCCAGAAATGGCCATTCCAGTCTCTTTTGTCTTTGTCGGTAATGCCATTCTGCCCATATATATATCCATGTAGTCGTTTGGTCCTAGAAATGCTCCGAAAGATAAGTCTGATGAGCGTACGTCTGTCTTCGAAAGCAATGACTCCAGCAGACTAAATTTTCACACAGTCTATACGGCTGGACTGCTAGTAGGATATTGATTTCCGAGTAAACGCCTGTGTGCAACATTACGCTGTAGATACGCTGAACCGACACGAGAACCAGATCGAAATCCTACGGGCGTTATCGGGAGCGCACACTCATAAAGAACGCCACCGTTAGGGGTTTGGTGGCGCGCTTAGTCGTCAATTCAATCCGCACCAACTAGGATCCTTGTCGTCCCCTCACGCCCCTGTTTGTTGTGGCAAAAAATCCAGATCAGTGTCTGTTGTGTACCCGGGTTTCGCCGTATCAGCCACATTCGCTCGTTCGCGTCTCTACTCTCCTTGACTTGGTTATGACATCGAGTCCTGGTGGGATAGGAGGAGAAGAGAGTGCCGTAGGTACCGCGCAAGCCTACTACCATTATAACCTACTTCCTATGCAAGACACTACTTTCGATCCCACCTTGCTGTGGAGCATGCGGCGGGCGTTTTCGGTCGCGACGTTCAAACTGTCGTGTGAAACAAATGACACGCCAAAACTACTCGGAACGCTTTCAGTGATCTCGCTAGCCATTATCTAGAACGACTGACTCAATGCTAATGTGAGGTTGTTAAGAAGACAGCCAGATATATACTGTTACTCGAATTGTTGGGATTAACGACGTAGCGGTTCTCAGCCGCATAAGTCCCGACATTCAAGACGAATGGCACGTATTTCTAGTTCGAACCTGTGACCACTGTGTGGTCGGTTAGAACACATAAGCCACAGCATGTTATCGACAACAACTTTTCCATATCTATCCTCAGGTAACGCCTGACCTTAAGGCTGGTATGCGCAGGCAGTCCCCTGACACCTGGTTCCCTGCCGGTAGATGCGCTTGCGCTCCCACTAGGTATACAGGTGGTGGGCATGACTGCCAAGTCATTTTCGTCCTTCTGGCCCCTGTTGGTATGTCGTTTTTGTTGTTTGGAAAAAATCCTAGACAGGTGTATACTGTGGACCGGGGGGTGTGGCGATACGTCTCCGTGAGAGTCTGGCCGTGCCAGCCGCCAGCGCCCTCCCCCCTCCCCACGGTCTTCTTGACTCTATCTTGACACCGCATCCAGGCGGGGAGTGGGAAGAGTGAGTACATTAGGTGCTCTGCAAGTCTACTATCGCCATAAAAGCGAACATACAAGTTCCAGGGAGTATTCGCGGTTGGATTCGCTGGTTTTCCGACACCACAGGCTGAAACTCTGGGCTCGGTATGTGGATGATACCTTCGTCGTCATCGAATGGGATCGGGTAATGGAATTCAAAGAACAATTCAACGTTATCTTCCCGGACATCCAATTTACGATGGAGGAAGAGGAAAAAACCAGCTGGCCATTCTTGATGTCCACCCCTGCCGCAAAGATTGTGGTGGCCTAAAAACAAAAGTATTCAGGAAGGCAACAAGCACGACTCAAGTACCTAGCTACAACAACAACCACCCAATCAGTCACAAACGCAGGTGCGTAAGGACACTATACCAGCGTGTGGAGACACATTGCAGTGAATCGGAAGACAAGGTTGCTGAATTAAAATACCTTCGACAAGTACTTAAAGCCATTGGCTACCCGCGCAACTTCAACAACCAGTGCATGTGCAAACTAGACGAGACGCAATTCAATCGGCCCCAAATTTTGGCGAGCTCTTTCGTACGTGAAGAGTGTCTCAGAAGACGTCAGCTGCCTTCATACACCCTTTGAAATAAGAGAAGCATACAGACCGGAGGCAACCATTAAGCGCCAAATCATCAGGCTGAAAGACCCATTGCCACGGCAAGAAAAATCTGGCGTCGTTTACCGTGCCTTGTGCGCAACAAGCGCAACGACCTCCCCGCTCCATATTCGACGCTGAGACTGTCTAGGCAAATCAATTAGCCGCGAGGACAGCGAGCGAATGACCACTGTTCCTGGTGTCCGTATTGGCGAGCCAGATGACCCAAGAGCCCGCGCGGTGTCGAAATCCGGCCGTCAGCAACTGGACTGCTTACGCCGAACGTGGGAATCGATAATCCTGACCGGCACGGTAACTGCATGCTTCAACTCCTGGTCAGCCGTAATGCACTCGGGAGCTGCCAACTGCGATGGGCATGTAGCGGTCTAGCAACTACATCCTATAAGAACTGCAACACCTGGACAACCCACCACCCTTATCTGATTCTGTCTCTGATGATGAACTCGAGTGAGAATACGAAACGCCAGGCTAATAAAGCTCTTTTTCCAGCGATCGTGTCTCCCTCTTCGCTATCACTATAAACTAATCCACGCGCAATTCACCCTGCCTGCCGCACTTCGCTGTGAACATCGTTGGAATCGACAGTCGGACTCTTTATAATGGACTACTAAATCATGGAAACGCCAGTTCCATGAATCGTCGAATATGGGAGACAGGCTTTCCTTGTCAACAATAAACTCTTGCAGGTCGCTACGCGGATGGCAGAGAAGACTACTGAAAGCACCTTCTATAGGTAGAACCAACTTAATTCACATTGTCTGAATGAAACAGACAATTCTGAATTGGCCATTCTAGTATTACTCGTGTCCGTCTGCGATGCTTTTACTGTGGATTTGGGAAAAAGATTTTTCAATTCGATCGTTTGACCACTGTGTGGTCTGTTAGGAAGCGTGTGCCACAGCATGTCAGGGACGAACGCCTTTTCATAAATATCCTCGGGTGATGCCTGACCTTAAGCCTAGTATACGTTGACAGTTCTCTGACACCTAGTTCTCTGCCGGTAGATGCGCTTGTACGTCCGCTATGTACACAGGTGGTGGGCATGGCTGTCCAGTCATCACCCTCATTCTTCCGAGCCCTGTGGGGGTGTTGTTGCTGGTAAAAAATTCTGGTCAAGTCTTTGTTGTGGATCAGGGAGTTTGGTGGTACGCTTAGATGCGATCCCTCCCTCGCCTACGGTTTTCTTAGTTCTTTCTTGACATTGGGTCCAGGTAGGGAAGGAGGAGAGAGTGCGATAGATGCAGCGCAAGTCTGCTATCACTATAACCTAATCCACAAGCAAGTCACCGTGCCTACTGCACCTTGCTGTGTAGCACGCGGCGGACACTGTCTGAATTGACGCTCATGTTGTCGCTAATAGACAATTAAATCATGCCAACGTCAATTCCATCAATCTTAGAATATTGAAGACAGGCTTTCCGTGCCAACTATGAATTCTTGAAGGTTGCTGCGCAGCAGGTAGGACAGAATACCGAGCGCCACTTCTCCTATCAGCATGGTCTGGAGTTGCGTGCAGCCTGTCTAAATAAAACGGGCAATTCTAAAGCGGTCATTGTAGAATTATTCGTTTCCGTCGGCAATGCTCTTCATGTAGATATGGCGAACGCCATAAGTCAGCAAGTTGGACCATTTATTTGTAAAGTAATGGTCTCCGGGCGACTCCCTGTGAAGCCTTCAAACTGAGCCCTCAAGCGCAATTTGAAGAGCATATCCACTAACCCGTTCGGTGAACGCACCTCCTACAATGATTAATATTCGCGGCCGGAATCAACAAAACAACAAACCCCCTTCTTCAGTGATAGAGAGGTTAACTAAAAAAAAACAGTTAACAGCCAAAGAACCCAGGTTCGGACCTGCGGCCAGCTATGGTTGACTGACTAACATCTCGCCTTTTTGTATGTTTGTCAGTTTTCCTTCAGACTGGTGGACTAAGAGCCAGATTGCAGTGGTCCCTCACCAATTTCATTTCTACGGCACTCTCAAAAGTTTGAGGTCCCAGCCTTTCACCTCCCTTTTTAATGAGATTCGGACGTGTTTTTATGGGAAGAGGGGCAGGTCACGTGTGTGGCACGCTCAGACGAGCCCTCTGGCTCTGTCAGCCACTGTGACCAGTTCTCGCATCAGACATGTTACCGATTTGGTCGAATTTTCCGGCTCGTATTCCTCAGCCTGTACAGTTTTATACACTTTAAACCCATCACCGTGCGTTAAAAGCCGTGGCTTAAAGTGTTGCTAATCGCAAGAGCTTGGGTCTCCTCTTACAACGGCGAGTCGGGCACTTCCGATCGGTCGGTATCCGAGACATCTTTGCCCCATTTCTTGCAACGCGATGTCCTGGTCCTCTGTGCGCGAACTAGGGTAGCACGCCTAGTCGCGTCGTACCAGTCACTTGCGTCCGATCTTGCCTCCGGTCTTTTGACTCTGCCATGACCCCCGGCCCAGCTGGGTGAGGGAAGAGGGAGTGCGGTAGATACAGTGCAAGTCCACCATCACTTCAAACTAATTCATGCGTAAGTCACCGTCCTTGCACCCATCATGCTATGGGGCACACGGTGGACATTGACGTCAACGGCGGCCGAGCTGTCTTCACATACGTGTGCATTGAGATCATAAAATTCTTCACCGAGTACCCTAAATAAAGCCTAATTGCCATCATTACTTATGTCTCCCCAAATACTCTGTCTACATGCGGAATGAACGTTTCCTTTGGAAAAAAAGTAAAAGATGAAGGCGGGATCAGTCTCACTCGAATTAAGGTCAATATAACTTTTCGAAATAAAGAGTCTTCTAAAATTATTTTTTGAAAGACCACTCAAATGGCTGTGTATATGTGTCGTTGGTCAAAAAGCCGCCTCCTCTGTGCGTGCTAGTATGGTATCTTGTAACAGCCACAAATACTACTGTCTGTCTGTCGGCAGTCAGTGATGTGACTGATGGACTTCGGCCCAAATATCTTTATATTACATTTCGGTGTGTGATTATAGACTTAAATATATACTGACTTACTTCGAGTTCGCAGTTACTTTCAGAGAGAATTAAACAACAACAACAACTTGTAAACTGGAGTATCTACCAACAAGCAGACGCGGAATGCTGGGGAACTCAGTAACTAGTCGAACCCCTCGAAGTTGTGCCAAGCAACGACAGAATATCAGCAAAACACGCGTGTGTGGGCTTTTAGCGAGTACCTGTGCCACTAGTATGGTATCTCGGGTTGGCAAATGTAAGAGATCTGGGTCGATCATCTGAGACGGATGAAGTGCTCACAGGACCAAGGGAATTGTACTGCGGACTTTTCAGTGAGCTCAGTCGGCTCTCCTTTATCAAAACTCTTAGTGTCAAAATCGACTAGAATTTTGAATTAGATGGCCTTGTGACGATCGATTTTTTTCTTTTTTCGCTGCCTCGGCCCTCTGCTAGTAGGTTTTAAATTTTGGGGGCCTCCTGTGTTGTGTGTCGTCATCTCGATTGAGGTCGGTTGCGTTTGTGCCCCCCTTTTGAATGAATTAGTCGACGGCCCGTGTTGCTTGTTGTCCCTAAGCTCCTTGTAACCGTATTGTCCTGGTATGGTATCTTGTAAAGCACAATCGACATGTTGCTATTAAAGCAAGCTTTAGACTAATTTATGTAATTATAATTTCTGTCTTCAACACGGGGAGCACCAGATCGCGAAACAGTTAGTTTAATCAGGTAAGTCAGCGATATTCTTGCGTAAAACCTGACTATGAAGACAAACTTTGTCCAGAAATATATTCCGTCTTTCAGTAGCATGCCAGAAGACAACTCGCCTATATTCGGAATCACCACTAACTTCAGAGGAAACGAGAATTAGTCAGCACAGAGTTGAGGTAGTTTTACCGGTACGAGAGAGTGTCTTGAGCAGTCTATGGGACTAAGAATAACGGCAACATTTGCACATAAAATGAAATGAGGTGGCTCACACACAGTTCAAGTCCATGACCTTTACCCTGTGCATGCCTTTAATGATGGAGTCTACAGACGTGGCCGCTAATGATAGACACAGCACTTTATCAACAAAGGCAAGGGAGGCTGAATGGCAATTTCTAGCTCATTGGTCGTCGTCGTCAGCCGAACTTTGGAACACCTGGAGCTTGGAGCCGCGACCTGATAGTTAGAAGTCCAACGCCTCTAGCCAATGCGTCGCGGGCTCGTTGCCCTGTCGGTCAAGATCAGGAATACAAAATGGCAGCTGAGTGCTCACCAACAGGACGACGAGCCTGTGACTCAGCGGTTAGAGGCGTTTGATTTTTAACTAACATATTAAGAGATCGAGCTCGATGTGTTCACACACTTTGAGGTGGGGCATGACCCACTGACGACGGCTAGATAGGCAGAAAAGGCCACTACAGTCTCCGTTGTCCTTGTCGGTTACGCCATTCTACCTGCATCAAGCGCTACTGTGCGGCTGCTGGTTTGGCTTGAGAGATAGCCCAACGGGGCCGGTGATTTCCGTAAAAAGACGATCTGCGAGCCCCTCTCTATCACTGTTTATATCCGATCGCAAACAACAGGGCAACAAACTCGTGACTTGGATTTCCAGACAGCAGGTCTCGGCATTGAGCCCAGGTGCTTTGCACCTCGGGGTTAGATATGACCAACTGACGGCGACTACGAAGTTAGGAATATCCAGTCCAGTCTCGCAGCTAATGCTATTCTGCATATATTATGCGCCGCGTTGCGACTGCTGGTTAGGTTCTAGAGACAGAGCCCCAAGGCAAAACTGGACAAGTAAGTTCCGTTGCGAGATCGGTGGGTGCGACCCTTTTCCGATGACCCAACTCATGGCGCGTGATGACGAGAAACGACGGGTTGGTTTTTAGTCCCCTATTTTATTAGTAGTAAATCACAAGCACCGAATCGCATGGACTCCTTAAAAATATTACATGAATGATCTGAAACTCACCATATTTCACCACCAAAACACATCTGCCAAAACAATATCATGGAAGAATGGCCATTTTAATTTACGTAGAATGGAGCGCTTACAATCAGGTCCGTCATTTCTACTTAAATGTTGAAGTCATTGACCGGCTTGACAATATGTGATCATATTAAAACTGATCCTCCATCGACGCCTCTATCACCGACATCAAGCGACATGCACCTACCAAACACTAAAAAAGTTAAAATAATATCGATTTTGGGCGGCAAGCCCTTAAAACATATTTGCGGAAGGTATGCACTGGGATTTGTGCCAAGTTACAACTCAATCCAATCAATCTAAGATATTTAATAGAAACGTATATTGAAAGATTTTTTGAGCATTACTGCGTTTATGCCATTTTTACTAGTTAATTTTTCGCTTGTAAAGCAGTATGTTGCTAAAAATGTAACTCAACTTATGTGAAACAGTTTTTTACGTTCTCGACTTTCGCACGTATCTAAAGCAAATTGCCATTTCTGAAAATTGAAAGAGTAATTTTAATACTTTCTTCTTTTGATTTGAAGTCGTCCATTAATAAAACTGCTTTTGATGGGTGCGTTTGGGCTGGTTTTGGATTGGTTAAGGATTATTTCATTAAATAAGACATACCGTGGATGTGCTTTATCAATATGGATTAGTATGCGGCATAATGCTATGATTTTTCGTACTTGCTAGGATGTTGGCTTCTGAATGCACTCCTTTTTGAACGCCTGTTCAAAACGCACTTGGTAAATAATGACTACTCAAGTGGCATGTATTTTTCACATTAATTTTGATGGCGTTATAAATGGAAATATATTTTATAGAAAACATGCATTGAAATATGTTTTCTTTTAGTCATTTGGTTGCAAATCGCATTTTCTTTAAATTTTGTGCTTGGAAAAAGAGAATATTTAGCTTTTGAAAATAGTTTCTCTATACTCGAATGACTTTGATGTTGATCAACCTTTGCACTAGTTTTAGCGATTTCTGTTTACAAGGTGCTTGCTTTTAGCGTAAAGAAAATTATATATTTCCCTGTATCTTTAAAAAGATGCCATGTAGAGTTCATGAAATATTATAATGGATGCGAAATTTGTTCTTCGTTTTATGAGAAGCATTGGCAAACGGACATGTGCGATGCTGTATGAACACATATTTCTCGGCGTTTAAATCTCATAATTAAAAACGTTTAAAAATCTAGTTATATTCTTTCTTCAAGTAAAAAATTATTTACAACGTTAGTCCCTACCAAATGAGAAAAAGAAAGCATATTTTTATGCATGGTTTCTTTTAAATATACTTTCATTTATAAGAAACTAAAATCAATGTGAAAAATACGTTCTACTTAAGTTGTCATTCCTTACCAAATCCTTCTTCTACAGTAAGGCAAAAGGAGCGCATTCGAAAGCCGACACCCTAGCGAGTAAAGAACATTATAGGATTATGCCGCATAATAATCCATATTGAATCCGTACCAAAGTAATCCTTCTAATCAAAAACTCATTTCACAATTTCGGTTAACATTTCATGAGATCGGTCACTCAATGTAGCGTCGCGGCTGCCACAGTTGATGTCCACTTGTCTACACCCGTTCTTGCATGTATCAAGTGACGCAGTCGTCCGTTCTGTCTGATCATCTATCTTTGGTATTATACGTTGGCAAACATGTCTTTCGAGTCAGTGTTGTGCGTCACAACACACAAGCAATGTGTTCTTAGTCAACTTTATTCGCTGGTAGCGGCAGTAAGTGTCTACCTCATATCAGTCGATTCTAAGGGAAATTAATCTTTCAAACCACTGACTTTTCGACCGTCAATTTTAACGATGTCCATCAAGTGCTCCACAGCAGAGGGAAAGCAGGAACAGTGACTTGTGCAGAATCTTCTACACTCTCTCCTCCTCCCCCACCCGGACCTGGTGTTATGACCAAGTCAAGCAGATCGGAGGCGGGTAGGGCGCAAGTGACAAACACGGCGCAAACCTGCACCAAGGCGTGCAAGCACATCCCCTAGTCCATAACAGACGCTGACCAGCAATTTGTACCACAATGCAAATAGGGGGGAGGGGGGCGCCACTAATCCCTGTTGCCGCGGCGTACGCCGCTGTGTTGCTGTTGACGAGATCAGTCTCCACATATCGAGCCAAATATTTCGGTCCTTTGTGTCGCACGACCGGCGACTCAACAGTGAATCCAAAGAGTCGGGTGAAAAAAGATGGACAATTGAGGTGTTGCAGTCATTGACTCCCTTTCGTTTTCACCGTAAATTAAAGCTCGATTAATCGATTTCTTTGTAATTAAGTTTGCGAAACCCACGAATAGCAGATTGTATTAATAGGCAAACAGACGCCCTATAATGCCCAAGCTACGATTCCTCAAAAACCGAATAATACCATCCTTTATGTGCTCAATTGTTAGATGACATATATTCTGGGAATTCGGTGCTGAATTTGGACACGTGCGGATCCGTATATCCGAAAAAAATTACAGGCGAAAATTCATACTACCTAATAAGGTAGTCAACCAAAGCAGGGGGAACGCATGACCCCCATGTTAAGCAATATGGCAGTTCCATTTATGCTGTAGAGTCTTTGAAAGTTTCGCTAGTTTCTACGAGAAAGGTGGTTGTTTGACTCAGAAGACGTCGCGTATGGTCACGGAAACAAGTTATAGTCAATGACTAATCTGACTAATTACTAACCGACATTTTGGAATTAGTCTTTTATAAAAAAAGGATTAGGGATTGTAAAACGCATTCATTTTATTTTTCAGGGTGCGCCGGAATGTTGGCTTTTGAATACGCCGCTTTTCAGCCACCTGCAAAAAGCGCAGTCGGTAGAAACGAATGCTTAAATGATATGCAATTTCCCCTCGATTTGCGTGCTCTTGTAAAGTCAAATATATTTTATAGAAAACAACTGTAAAAATATTACTTTTTGCGCCCACTTGGTTAGAAATCATGTCTTTCCTATGTTCTTTATATTTGATGAGGGAGCGTTTTTTCATGTTAAAAAATTTTTGATTCTCGTCTGATTTTAGACTTGATCTGCCTTTGAAGGCTAATTTAGGGTCTTAGGTCTTAAATCATCGTTATTACCGTCTACGGAGATACGTACATTGCTTTATGACATTAAAAAAATACCATATGATGCTCATAAAAATTTGCAATGAACGTGAACTATGTTGCATAATTAATGAGGAGCGCTGTCAAATAAACAATCACGATGCCATTAGAGTAAATGTTGTACTTCCTTGGAAAATCTCATAAATAAACGCATTTTTTTAAAATCGAAGGGTATCCTTTTTTCGAGTTTAAAGGTTGAACAGAAACTTATTTGATATTAAACGATTAGAAGAAAGGGAACGGTTGCGCATAATTTCAGACAAATATTTTTGACGAGTGAACGTTCCCCTCGAGCTACCCTAAGCTACTGGGCCAGCGCCTGCTAGCAACAGCAGAAGCGGCCGCCATAAGGTTACGAAAATATTTTTGAATTTATTTGGTCACCGAGGTTCAATAGATAAAATACAAATTAACGGAATATTCATTTTTGCGAAGCGGGTTTTTCTTCAGGTGGTCGAAAGGAATCACATTTAGAATCAAACATTCTGGTATGTCTGAAATGATAGAGGCTTATACCACAAGACATTCACTATTACCACTCTACTAAGACAGTACTTCCTAGTTGGAAACGCATTTCAAAATTTCGATTAACATTTAGTAAGACTGTGCGTCAGAATGAAACTGCATAACCTGCCGCAGCGCGTAGACGTGTTGATAAATCCATCTCCGTATGGTGCTGAGAGGCTGCGAACATAAAACAGATCCTTACCTATCACGAAAATCTCCCAGGGATGCACAAGCCCAGCTGTGATGGAGGTCCGTTCAAATGATCAAAAACAGAGAGCAGTGATCCACACGAACTGGTACAAGAGGCTCGATATCAAACTGACCAGTCTATGAGTAACGGTCGCCTGAAAACTTTCACAAAATCTCACAACCGTAAGGGTTTTTAGTAACCGCTAACCAGCTCTTCAGCGCACTTAATCGTATTTAATAAACTCTTTAGATGTTACGAGGCCTGCTGGCGAACACACTCTGGCGTGTGAATCGCCATTGATTCATAGGTTGTTGTGCTTAACGGACTAAAGCGACTGCAGCATCTCTTTAGACGGGTTAGTGGTGTTGTTCATGTCATCAGATCCTGCTTCAAAACGTTTCCTACCGTTTCACAGACCAAAGCCACAAATATGGTTAAACAAGTGCATTCCTTTCCCAATGCCGAATCGCTATCTGATAATTCGACAGTTCTATAAGGCCAGATAATTGAATAATTATGTAGATGTAGTGATGACTGTCTCGTAAATATGTTTACAATGGAGAGGACTTGCGCCCCGTCTTACTTAATTCCTCCTTACCGCCATCGTAATGTAACGATGGCAGAGCAAAACGAAAAGATCCGAAAAGATGCGTGAACAAAGTTGATAAGAAATCACACGACCCGGTTCTTAACCATGCTTGCAGTCGGCCTCATTAAGGAACCCCTCGGATCCGGTAATCGTGAAGTGTTTTAAGTATTAAGATACTTAGAGGACCAGCGGATTAGATCCAGAGCCGAGCGACTGGACTCCCTCTTCCCTCATTTGCATTCCAGTGATCCGCCGGAGGCAAGCAGATTGACGATCAACATCGATGCAGGCACGTGGAGCCACCGTTTATAACATACTACACACGCGTTTTGATCTCACAGAAGTACAGTAAATGTGCCAACTCATGAAATGTTAACCGACATTCTGAAATATCTTTTCAACTCGCAAAGATAGCCTTCATTGTGTCACGATATTAATTACCGTGCTGCATAATCCCATGGTAATTCCGGTACTTCGGGAGGCCGACTGCTGAACGAACTTCTTTCCGGCTGCATGCAAAACTAACACCATGTTAAAAGTGACTTCTCATTGAGTTTCGATGTCCTTATAAATTCAAACGTATTTTACAGTGAACGAGCATACAATTATCCATTCTTCCGCCTATTAAGCAGAAAATTACGCTCTCTTTAAATTTTATACATGACGGTAGGGTTTAAAATGGTTTGACAAAAGCTTTGTAAGTATTGAATGGCTTTTGAGCTTATCTGCCTATATAATTACGTTCAAGGTTCCCAAATCCCAAGCTGTTGTTTTCCTGTATGCAGAAAATCACAGAGTTTTATACGCTTTTAAGGGGAAATAGTTTGGGAATCAAAAACA
This sequence comes from Spirometra erinaceieuropaei, assembly GCA_902702965.1. Taxonomy (NCBI): domain Eukaryota; kingdom Metazoa; phylum Platyhelminthes; class Cestoda; order Diphyllobothriidea; family Diphyllobothriidae; genus Spirometra; species Spirometra erinaceieuropaei. Next base: position 404,871 of record CACRXP010000138.1, on the reverse strand, counting down.
TTAGCGAAAGATTTGAGCATTCACTCAAAAAATATTATTTTACTCATTTGGTAGAAAATTGCATTTTCTTTGTATTCAACACTTGAAGACGGTATTTTTTCGGTTTTTAGATAGCTTTTGACAATGCGATATTTAAAGACCGTGAATTATTCGTCAAAAGAGCACTGTGCTTTTTCATTCACTAATATTGCATGTAAGATTTATGATATGCCTCGAATTTACTGCTATTTTTTGTGATTTTCAATACGATCTCCTCCTAAAAGCGTATAGGAATCTGGGATTTTCTGCACACAGGAAAGCATACAGCTTGGAATTTGGGAAACTTGAACGCAAGTGTAAAGGCAGATCAAGTCAGATTATTTAATAATTTTCAAGTTTTTCTTAAATCATGTTTGATTCTTTCATCCAGTAAAAAATTATAGAAAGCGTACTTTTTGCTAAGTGGGTAAAAAATGAAGATGTGCATGCACGTTCTCTGTGAAATACTTTTGAATTTAAAAGGACATCGAAACTGAATGAGAAGTCACTTTTTACAGGGTGTAGTTTTTGCATGCAGCCGAAAAGAAGTTCATTCAGAAGTTGACATCCCCAAGTAACTGAATTACTATGGGGTTATGCTACACGGTGATCCATAATACAACCTTACTTAGGTAATCCTTTCGAATCGAAAAGACATTTCAGAATTTTTGTTAACATTTAATGAAGTAGCACACCTACGTGGAAAAAGAAATTCACAGTAAGAGGGGTACGCTGTAGTCTGATTCTCTGTGTAAAGAAGTGCTGAAGTGCTGGCCTTTCAAGTTACGCAATTAAAGTGTCACGATAAAGTCTAAATTTTCCGGTTTTTTGCTTAGAGGGATGAACTGGATGCACCATATGCATGTTGATTTGTCGGCAGACAGAGGATTGTATTGGACGCATTCGGCCGCCTGGTGTGATCCTCTGTCCAATGCATGTCTCAGACCTGTCCTGGGTTTATTAAAGACACATTCGAACACAAAGCAGTTCCCTTGATGCACTTCGTCAACTTTCGTAATCCACTGTAAGGTACAGTGTAACAGCTACCTGGCCCGTTCGCAAACGATGCCGCTACTCCCACCTCGGAGGAAACTCAAGAAACCGAGTAAAGGGCGCCTAGATATTGCCGCAGTGTGAAGTGAAACAGGGTGTAAGCAAATAGAGGTCAGGATCTCTGATAGCAACTCACAAAACGGATGCATCGATCTCCCACTTCCCAGCACGCTTTGCGCACCTACCAGCCAGGGACGCCAGCAATCGAGGGATTATGAGACTTCACAAGAGCTGAACCACTGTTGCTGTTGATTCATTGCCATTGCTAATGGACACTCGAGCTTGTTCAAAAGTTCAGACGAGTAAAATAGACCGGTCCGGCAACCGCATACTTCTTTCCATTGCAATGAAATCGTGGACCTGAATAATTCGCTGTTTAGAAATCAGAACAACCACACTGGTTTGTATTTTCTAAGGGCTATAAAAAGAAGAAGAAGAAAAAAAATAGAAAACGAAGAAGAATCAGCAGCAGCATCCATAGTCCTTTTTCAGAATCAGCCCTTCATCCCCATTATAATGGGTTTAGGATTCTTCTCGCAAACACCGGATATGTGCCTGATGAACAGCCGTAGGTCGCTATGCGGGCATGAATGTCCACACTTGTTATGTATTCTGACAGCTGGTTGAGCAATTCCTCGCATTTTAGGCAGGGGACTGAATATTTGCTGCTCTATTTCTCCATTTAAATCGAGACTTTGCGGTTGTCTCCGGATTCTGAGGCAATTTTTCACTAAAAGCTAGTCCGACATGCGTTGGACCAGAATCGCCGATGTATCCGAGTCAGCGATCCCGATTGCCCAAGATTCCAGACGGATGACGAAGCCCGCCAGTCGGTAACTCGACTGTGTGCAATGAGCGTGGAGCCGATAATCTTGATCGACACACAGGCGCATAACAACTGTATACCTCAACACCGGGAAAGTCGAGCCGTGATGCACTCGGGACCTGCCAACTGTCATAGGCACGTAACGGGCTAAGAACTACATCCTATGAATACCGCAACATCTGGGCAAATTACCACGCTTATCTGTCTCTCTCTTTGATAATGGATTCGAATGAGAATCAGAAACGTCAAGCTGATAAAGCTCCCATTCCAGCGATAGAGTCACCTTCGCGATTTGAGTACGCAAGTTCATCCCTTAGTAGATTATCGTTGCTGCATTTACGAAAGACCCAGTGGAGGATTCCGGGCAGAGCTTCTTTTAGAGGCCGCTGCGGGGCTGCTTTAATAGTTACAGATAAGTTCGGAACTAAAGTGATTTCAGTGGACGCTTTTTGTACGTCTGATAAAATCGAGTCAGTTAAAGTGAAGAGACGAGTCCCAAAGCCAGAGAAAGCGTTTCAGATGGTCGACCAATAATCACATCAACATCCCCCGCATGCGATGAAGCTAAAGCAATTAACGACGCGAATGTCGACCACCACACCATGTGCAAGGACCTCTGATGAAGGGGGGAGCCATGAAGATTCATGGGTATGCGGTAGTATGGCTTCTGCATCCTATAAATACTGCAGCCCCTTTAGCATGAAACACACGTATCTGCTTAGTCTCTGATGATGGGTTTGAGCGGGAATTCGAAATGTCAGTCTAATAGAGCTCTTTTCCCAGCGATCGTGTCTCCTTTCTCATAATTGAGTCCTTGTATACTCACATCTTAAGAAGAGATGGTTTCTCCTCTTGCCTCTTCACGAGTTAATTGTATAGCTGGGAAGATTACACTCAGGTCCTGATGCGGTAGCACGGACTCGTTAGTCTTTGTGTTAACGGGTTTGTCATTTGCAAAGCGGAGTTCCGCTTATGGTTCAAAAGATTGCAGTTAGTCTTCTACTAGTCGCTGTAAGACTAATTCTGTAAGTAGCTACGATATTGGTGAGCCCACCTTGGGGGGTACCTTTAACTTCTGGATTGTACTTCTCTCTATACAAAAAGGTTCTTCAGGCAGAGCTCAAACACGTCTGAAACGTACTGTGGACTCTTGCCTGAGAACGGGGATAGGGGGGTGAGGTCGACAGTCTCAGCGCATATGCCTAACTACAAACCATCTGACTTGCATGAGATTTATAGGCAGAATGCTATTACCGACAAAGACAAGGGTAATAGCATTCTGCCTATATATCATGCGCCGCTGCGCGGCTGCTGGTTGGGCTCGAGAGAGAGCCCTTAAGGCACAACGGAACGAGTGAGTTCCGTATGAACGATCGGTGAGCGCCCCCTAACATTGCATGAGATTGGAAGGTTGACAACTGACGGGAAAGATCGGTGGACATCGTCAGAAACGTTGATGTACCTATCACAATGCAGGAAGAAACCGTGCGTCGATGCAATGCAATGCGATATTTAAGCCGAGTGCGTCCACAAAGCTGCTAAAGCTCCTCATGATTCTTGGGGAAGGAGGACAAGAAGTTAACGTCGACTCGAGAATGAAGAGAAACTTTGCGATTAGTCGTAGCCATTCACTTACGGGGGGTGTCGAGGCTGGATTTATTTCGACCTCACCAACTTTCAGGTCAACATAATGCTCACTGATGATGGAGAATTCCAAGGAACTCGAATGCAGTTCTCAGTTTAGCGAACGAGGAGTGAAACTGATACTTTCCAGACGACTCTGTTAAACAAACCATGGCTTACTTGGGTAGGTGCTACAAAGCGCATTTTTTCCACTGCCGCGTACTGTACCAGCCATAGTTACGTTTTTTTAAACCAAATGCC
>CACRXP010000138.1:372410-391403 GCA_902702965.1 Spirometra erinaceieuropaei | reverse complement strand
AATTCCACCTAGGAGCGAAAAATGAGATTCTTCGTCAATTAAAATCAGGTAAATTCAGGCTCATGGCATCGCGTTGCTTTCAAAAAAACAGCGGATTAAGATTTAAAAATGATATTTTACAAATTTGTGACATTTTACGCCACTAAATGCTGTAATATACTCGTTTGACAGCGATTTGTTTTACCTCACCTTGAATTGGTAGGCATAAACAAGTATATAATGAGCACCCGCGACATGCTGCCACTTTTCCGTATCACGCCGTGCGGCGAAGATGTCGGGGCGCCTACTGTCGGTCATCGATTTTGAACGCGTACGAAAACTGGCAGTCGAAGGGCTATAGGGTGAGTCGTAAGTTTATATGTTTAATATTAGTTATCCCACTCTCTGGAGAATTATCAGTAGTGGAACAGTACCTAGAATTAAGCAAGGTGGACCAAACGGTCCGCAAGCAAGCAAGACAACGCTTTCATTCGTCGTACACTAAACAGTGCCAAGGAGACATCTGCCAATATAGGCAGAATGGTATTACCGACAAAGACAACAGAGACTGGAATGGCCATTTCTGGCTTATTAGCCGTCGTCAGCCAGCCATACCCAAGCCCGAAGTGTGGAACACCCGAACCTCGAACTCGCGACCTGTTGCTTTAGAAGTCCATGCCTCTACCCACCGGGCCACGAGCCCGTTGCCCGTTGCTGCCAATGTTTTCTCTGTACATAATTCAAACAGCAGACTGCCATGACAAAGTGATTTTTTGGTACAAAACCTATTACAGAACGCTTTTCGTTTGCTCAAGAATATATAGATCACAAACGTCTATTCTGGAATAGCATTTACTTTAGTGATTCGGTCTTATTTTTAGAGAGGCCTCCGACGTCGACCAGGGGGTATAAATTCCTACCAGAGAACACCGTATCGATACCAACTTTCAAGACCTATCAACGCCTGATAGTCTGGATAGCCATCAAATTCGGGAAGCAAGCAGTCTGACGTCGAACGACGGAGACAATAAATAGCAAAGTGTTCATCGATATGGTAAAGGATACCTTCGGTTACGACGGCATCTATTGACGTCGAATCGACACTGCCGTGATACAGAAGGATTCCCTGATTACTGCTCAAATGAGGTAGGCTTCCACTCCAGCTTACGACTAGAATCTAACATTTTAGACCACAGCCAGCCTCCCCGCCTGCGGTCTTCGAGAAAATAAAGCTTAATGCGTAAAGTTTCGAGACTAGTTCCCCAGCTCGTCGTCAGACTCTTGGGCTATGTATATGTAGAAAAAAGAGAATGTCCTTCGGAAAATGAAGTTGTACTCTTAAAGTTGATGACACCAACCTGTCGTCAGACGAAATGAAGAAAATGGTGAAAGGGAGACAGACATTGACAGGCAAACCATTGCCCTCATGCTGCATCGACGACCAGTCGCCCGCAGCCCCGCTAACTTACCATCCCTCCCTTCCCGCTCCAGCACAGAATACCCTAACTGTTCTTCTCACTCCTCTCCCACTCCCCGCTCACGAACGTACCGTGACCTTTACCCACCGCATCCCTCTCACACACTAATGGTCTGCCCGTCAATGTCTGTCCTGTTGAGCCTACTGGTCTCTTGTGACAGTCACCTTCCCCCCCCCTTGTTTTCATTTCTTCTGACGACGGGTTGATGTCACCAACTTGATAATTCATGAGTACAACTCGATTTCCTGGAAGGCCTTCCCTTTTTTCATATATGCATATGTACTGGAAGATGGCCATGCCAAGAAATATAGTTCGAAGAAAAATGAGTCCTTTGGGAAATTTTGCAAATTTTATTTAGCAAACACTTAACGCTGTTTCCCCAGGTCGTCGTCAGTCGTGTAGAAAGCGTGAAAAACAGCTGAAATTTAAACATCCCCGAAAAATCGATATCGCTATGTCAGTGCAGTGAATGTGTCCATGCTGAGGGATTACGTCGCGTTTTGATTGGCTATCAAGTTTCCCATTGTCCTTTGTGTACATGGCGTCCAGATCGATGCTACGACTGATGCATGAATCATCAGAGTGAATAGCCTACAGAAATTCGCGGCCTTTCGTATATGGACGGGACCGACAAATCGCGTTTTATCCCAAACTTATTTGCACCCAGATTCTACAGTATGCTTTGTGATATGGGATAAGTGGGCCAGCTTCTGTACTGTGAATTGGTGTTCACGTGGACGTGTAGGGGCGGATTTCCGGTTTGACCACAATATACCGCATTAGATGTGCAACATGGAATCATATAGACTACTGGTTCAGGGCCGTTACCAATCATCAGTTCGTCATAGGTCTTCTGAAGGGAGGTATATAAGCATGACCTCGGACGTTCAGGCTCGCGTTATGGTGTGCGGGACATCACAGTGTTATCGATCTTTTCCGTGCTTTCTCCTTCTTATTTCATCGGGTTGTTGTATGTGAACATACTAATGCATGCGCTTTAGCAACTTAATTTTGTTCAGTCGACCTCACTGGCCGTTAGTTTCAGCATGATTGTTTATGTCTTATAACCACTATTTATCATGCACATTAACTTATATCTCGTTGGACCCCAATGTCCCGTCTGAAAGGGTGCTGAGGTGGGGGTACAACTAGAAAAACATTTTTTTCGGTCGTAGCCGTCATTAAAAACAGAGCGCTGGCGTTCACGACACGATTTCATCATCTTGTTGACGCCTCTGACGTGCGCGCACCCTTGTCCGCACCAGCACGAGTCAGCCAATCAGAGCAGGGCATGCATCGGAGATGTGAAAATGGGGGCATTGGGCAAACGGTCTGGCGGAAACGCATTTATTTGCGTACGCCCTCGTCCATATGCTCGCATACTCAAGTTTCTGTTGACAACAGTCTTTCAGCGGAATATAGCACTTTTCCAAGTATGGCAGTTAGAACTGGCGTAGACTGACCTAAGTCACAGTGCTGGTTGATGCTCAAAATAACTGATATTTCACTCTTTTGCGCTAATATTGCCCCATTGGCATTGAAGCTGGACAAGGAAACATCTCTTCTGGATTCCTTTAATCAGCTGCAGGAGTCTCCTTGCTCTGGGATGCAGAGGAAGTCAGTGTGTGAACAGGTAACCATTTGACTCGGACATGCGGTGATTGTTTCTCTCCAAAATCTCTTGACGCGGGATGGCGACCACTCAAGGATTCACATGCACGTTGGGAGTGCAAAGGACTCAAAACCAGAAGACGGTGACGGATGCACACTGGCAATTCTCGTAATTTTGATACTACTAGAAAAGAAGTAATTAGACTCCTTTTTGATTATTTTTGAAATCCTTAAATACTTAACCGACACAAGCGGTTTTGATAAACACCTGACTGCCTACGCGGCACCAAGTCGTATTGATTTGGTAAATATGTAAACTGTAGGTCCTCTTGCAGTCGAATTCGCCTCGAGGACTTATTAGGCCTGGTGGAGAGAACGTTCCACTGGACTTATCTCTTCTCCTTACTATTTGTCTCCGGCGTTGCTAGTGGATTTCAGGTGAACCCCTCAGACAGGGAGAGCATTCGCAACAACCTGCTCTCAATGCTTCGTCAGCTGAACATCCCCCTGTATCCACAGCAGCTAGAGACATTTGCTGAGAAGTGGACCAAACGCTGTGAGGGAGACTTCCTTGATGCTCGCCAGCATCCCTTTTTCGCGGAGCGGGGTGTGAATTCCACCGCCATTGGTCGTGAGTGTCGAGCCCGTTCTGCAGAAGTTGTCTGAATTCTAGCGGCGCTGACTCAAGTACTACGCCAGCGCCACAAACACCTGCAGGGTTTCCTGTAAACCAAGTGGACTAGGGCAACACAGAGGAGACTAGTTGTAGGTTACACTTCCGCATCTGGTGCTTGTATCGGTCATCGGGCGACTTCAACTTGGCGATGACCTTGAAAAGCACTCAGCCAGGTAATGCGGAAGGAGGTGGCAGCGAGAACACTGATGATAATAAAGGTAATTAAAGAGATCAGTACTCTGATGATGATGAGGACGCGAGTGTCAATCGGAATGCGAGATGTGGGACGGCCACGACGACGAGGCAGATGAACTGGGGGAAAGCGCGAGCAATATGACATATCTTGCTCAAATAATCTTGGACTAAAAATTCCTTTCTTGAATATGAAGAGGTGTGTGTAGAAGAGGGACCAGCATATATTGTCTGACAGTGGGAAAGTCAGTACAATTAGTATTCTTTTTTGAGCGCGCTTCTTCCCTCCTACTCCCCCCTCCTCGTTTCTCCTCTTCCTCCTCCTCCTCCTCCTCCTCCTCCTCCTCCTCTTTTTCTTCTTCGTCGGATGTAGTAATTGTGATGAGACCTCTGGAGCGGAATATTCACGGACATATATACATATATCGACGGATGTGTACACAGGGTTTGCACGCTCGTGTTTAGGTATGACTGATTGACGACGGCCAACATTCGAGAAATGGCCATCCCAGTCTCGTTTCTCTCTAACGCTAATGCTATTTTGCATCTATACTCATATATAAACAAATAAATCACGGGTGATCGATGTTTGGGATGGGTATGACTGGCTGTTAACCACTAATAATCTAACTATAGTCGCTCCAGCCTCTTTAGACTGAGACTTAAATCATAACAGCCCAAAAAGGCCTAGAATCGCAATCGGTGGGCGCAGAATTTGTATTCGTTCCGCGAACTCGCCTCCCCCTCTTTCATTTTTTCTTCTTTTTCTTTTGCATAAGGAATGGCGAACTTGATGAGATATTTAAACGATGCTTGTTCCGGAAGATAGAGTGATTTAGATACTGGGAAACTCACAATTTCACATGTAGGAGTGCTAAAACTCTCATGGCTTGCGGTGGAGGGCAAGTCATCTACCGCAGTTGTGCCGGCGAAGCTTGACAGTCGAAAGAAGAGCGCAATACGTCAAAATAAGTGGCTAGCTTGCCGCTTAGCGGAGGATTCTGTAAAGTGGCATACGAGCTCATTTGCTGGACACGTCACCTGACTGGGCGCCTGAAAAACGCGACATCATCAGCTTCTGGCAATATGGACGCCAATTTTTCGGACGGTTTGGGCTGCGGTGGGAACAACTTCATGACCAGGCGATGTGATTTGCGCATCTTTCGATCTGATTTATCCGTGTCTGTTCAGTGTTCGTGCATTTGTGTCCGTGATTGTCTGTTGGTGTCATCAGCGCAACCGCATCATCTAAGGCCGCGCTGTGGGTCGGCGAAGAATGTATTCCTCTCACTCTTGAACAAATAGTTTTTTTCAGAAGCGAAATGTCTTGTGTCGACTTGTCGGTAATTGTTTAAATTTGTTTGGACTGCGGAAGACTGATTCAGGCCGCTTAGACAAACTCTAATTAGCAAGATGTAGTGACGCTGTGTCTATTTTGCTATCAGACGCTCATCAGCGCTCGAGCGACGCAAGATGACTGCCTCTGACATTTGCGGACATAGTTATGGCCATTCTCGGCGCATGTGACGTCAGTGGCCACAAAATCAAACGTGTCTGCCGTAGATTGCTGTCAAAATCATCTTAATTCACCCTCGTCCATGAGAACCACTTTTGCAGCAATAATTATCGTCATCGTCTGACAAATTGGCCAGTAAGGAGATGAACGACGTAGTTCGAATTGAAATTGCAATTTTAGATGGTGTTTTTAATTAGAAAGTATTACTTGGGTGAGGTTCTAATACTTGTTATCCTGCGGCATAATCACACGATATTTCATTCATACCAGGATACAGGCTTCTTACCGGTTGCCTGCAAAAATCACTACTAAAATAGTATCACGTTGTCAATTGATTTTCGACTCACTTATAAATGCAAATATATTTAATGAAAAGAACACAAAATATTCTATATTGAACGTTTTGCGTTGCGAACTACGCATTTGTTTATTATTTTACCTGATCGAGATGTACATTTCGGCTTTAAAATGTTTTCCCCGTGAGAATTTTGGTACTGCAAATTTCTGAGCGATACAGCGTCATTTCTGTGCGATTATTATTATTGCCTACAGCATTGTAAAACTGTACAAGACTTATACGATTGCTCTTTATTGACTTCGAGAAATATAGAATTGGTCTTGCAAACAAAGCATACAACCTGCATTTTAAAAACCCTATGCGAGCTTGAAAATGAATATAGGGTTCCACATTTTTAGGAGATGAAAAAGATATCAAACCCAACGATAACCACTTTTTATATTGGAATTAGGAAGGTAGGTAAATGGCCCCGAAATAAGTACAATAACGAACATTTTTATGAGCGGTTCCCATAACACCTACCTAAATTTATAAGAGCATCAAAGACCAGTGGAAAATATTCGCACCACATAAAAAGTCACTTCGTTTACTTATTCCGGCCTTCTCAAACAACCAAAAAAAGCTTATTAAAGAGTCGGCATCCTAGAATGGCCGAACTTCCTCGGAATCATTTTGCACCATAATCATCCTAATCGTGAAATCGCATTTCAGAAGTCCGGCCAACAGTTCATGAGATAGGCCGGTTAACAAAGGTTTTCTGCTTTTCCCAAAATACATATTTGTTTTGAATATGTATATATATATATAATGTTAGGGGGCGCTCACCGATCGTTCATACGGAACTCACTCGTTCCGTTGTGCTTTAAGGGCTCTCTCTCGAGCCCAACCAGCAGCCGCGCAGCGGCGCATGATATATAGGCAGAATGCTATTACCGACAAAGACAAGGGAGACGGGAATGGCCATTTCCGGCTTATTAGCCGTCGTCAGCCAGCCATACCCAAGCCCGAAGTGTGGAACACCCGAGCCTCGAACTCGCGACCTGTTGGTTTAGAAGTCAACGCCTCTACTCACCGGGCCACGAGCCCGTTGCCCAGTCGGTTTTCGATCGGGAACATACAATGTTAGGGGGCGCTCACCGATCGTTCATACGGAACTCACTCGTACTCTTGAATATTCAAGTTGATGAAACTAACCCTTCGTCAGACGAAATGAACAAAAGGGAGAAAGTGAACGTCACACCAGACAGACATTGACAGGCAAACCGTTGCCCCCAAGCTGCATCGACGACCAGTCGCCCACAGCCCCGCTAACTTACCATCCCTCCCCCACCAGCACAGAGCGCCGTAACTGTTCTTGTCTCTCGCCTCTCCCACTCCGCGCTCAGAAACCTACCGTGACCTTAACCCACCGCATCCCTCTCACACACCAACGGACTGCCTGTCAATGTCTGTCCTGTGGAGCCTACTGGTCTCTTGTGACAGTCACCTTCCCCCCCCCCTTGTTTTCATTTCTTCTGACGACGGGTTGGTGACACCAAATTGGTAATTCAGGAGTACAACTCGATTTCCTCAGGACCCTTCTCTTTTTTAATACACCCATATGTACGGGAAGATGGCCATCCAAAGAAATCTAATTCGAAGAGAAATGAGTCCTTTGGGGAATTGAACAAATTTTGTTTAGCAAACATTTGACGCTGGTCGTCATCAGACATGTAGCAAGTGTGAAAGAACAGTTACAATTTAAACGCGGCCGGAAAATCGATATCGCTTTGTCAGTGCAGCGAATGTGTCAATGCTGAGCGATTGCGTCCCGTTTTTATTGGCCATCAGCTTTTCCATTTTCCTTTGAGATTTGCGTACTTGGCGTCCAGATTGATGCTCCGACCGATGCATGAATCATCAGAGAGACTGGCTCTTAGAAATTCTAGCCCTTTCTAATAGGGGCAGAAACCAATAAGTAGTGTTTTATCACATGCATATTTGCACTTAGTTCCTAGAGTGCGCATTGTGGCTTCAGATAACAGGTTACGACTCTTTTCTACCAGTTAGTGCTTATGTGGGCATGTCGCGGCGGATTTCCGGTTGGACCACAATATATAACATTACAGATGCCACACGGAATCTTTTAGACGACCACTTTTTTACTCAAGCAGCCAACTCTATCCTTTCGGTGCAGAGGCTGATTGCGTTGTGTAGTCGTCGGTTTGCGCTCGTCTTGTATTTGGTGCTTCCTCAGGCGTCTTTCACGAGTTCGGACATACATTTAACGCAAGGTAGCATTTGGCAATTCTTTGCTTTTGGCGCCTGGCCGGAACATCGTAGCTTCTTATGCTTATCTTCTGACTGTCTCATGCATCGGCGTACAAAATCTCGTGGGTAGCGGTCTTGGGAAAATAGATTGAACAAATAACTGAGTTCAAGTCTCTACCCTTCGTTTACAGAGCAGAGTATATAGGCTAGATTAAGTGGGGGTTGACAGCACTCCGCTGGTGCGCGAAAGGATTGTTGCTCTCGTAATGCAAGATAAATTCCACATAAGTTTTTTTGCGGTATATTGATATGCGGATTTATAGGCGACGTGGAGGCCTATGGTCTGACATAACAGAGGGTATGGAGCATACAAACAACCATCATAGGAAGACGTGGCTTCATCAACGTCATGGTCGATTTCATTACCACCTCCCTCTGCCTCCAGAAGAGTTTGGTGGTGGCCTAGGAATGAGGTTTACGAATGCTCTCTCTGTCTGCGGGGTTCACCCGAAACCCACTAGCCAAGCCGGAGATAAAGAGTAGTAGCTTAGTAGTCTACTTAGCTTTCGCGAGGAATTCGACTGCAACAGGACCTTCAGTTAGCGCGAAATTTCGAGTTGCAGGTGTATGCATAAGTGAAGAAGAAGATTCGAGCGCCGGAACACTTTGTTTATTGTCCTGAACTTTCAGACTCGTACAAGAGTCCATCGTCAGAGGTAGTGGCAGAAACAGAACAAGCGGCAGTTATAAGGCATGCAGGCCAATCATCGACCGACGGCGAAAGACTGGAGGTGACTACGCAGGGCTCTGTACGCCGGCGCCTGATCGATAAATCGTTTGACCGAGTTCTCATCCGCGACCCAGGCTTCAATCAATTCTCGGCCTGTTTTTTTTCCGGCGTGGACGACTATTTTGGTGCCTGAGAAGTTAAACTCGTAACCCATTTCGTAGGCGTGAGCAGCCACTTGTGATAACGCGTCGCCTCGCTGCACAGCCAGCTTATGTTCGTGTATGCGCGATCGGAGCTTGCGTCCAGTCTGTCCTGTGTATTTACAAGGACAATTTTGACACGGAATGCGATACACTACTCCAGATTGCTCTTCAGGTTTTAACCGGTCTTTGATTTTCATGACCTTATTGCGCATGGTGGCTTTGGGGCTGTGTGCAATCCCAACACCAAGCTCCGCAGCAATGCGCTCGGTCGCTTCTGAAACGCCCTTGATGTATGGCAGAGAATGACATATAGTCGGTGGCGTTGATGTTCGAGTTCTCTGGTGGCGACCGCGTAGGCTGCAACTTATGAATGCCCTCGGATAGCCATTTTGCACAAACTGGTCACGGAGATAACGGACCTTACGTACTCTGTCCTCCCGTTTGCTGCAATGAGTTTGAATCTGTTTAAAGAGCGTCTTCACACAGCGGATGGTTGCTGTGAAAAATGACGAAATCATGGTCTCTTTCGATGTGACATCGTTATTCACATCCATCCCACCAAATGTGGCCCGCGAAGCCTTGCGCAAGAGACTTGAAGAGGCATACGATGAGACTCAGTATGTCCTCAAAATTGAGCACCTCATCAGGCTGTTTGAATTTTGCCAACAAACTTTCTTCACTTTTGCGGGAGAGACTTATGAACAAATCAAGGGAACCCCAATGGCTTCACCGATCTCCGGTTTGGTGGCAGAACTGGTCCTACAGGAGTTAGAAAAGATTGCCTTCCTCCAACATGAACCGATGTTTTGGTGCCGTTACGTTGACGACACGTTCGTCATCGTAAAGAAGGGCATGCTGCAACATTTCCACAGCCTGCTCAACGCAGTCTTCCCTGATATAAAATTCACGAGGGAAGAAGAACAGGAACAGCAATTTCCCTTCCTGGAGGTGCTTGTCAGACGAAACCCTAACGATGAAATGGAAAAGACGGGTTATAGGAAAACAGCGAACATCACACAGCTTCTCACTTTTCACAGCAACCATCCGGTGGCTCACAAACGAAGCTGTGTGAAGACGCTCTTTAAACGGATCCAAACTCATGCGCACACATCGGTCCCCCCTGCATCCTAGAGCAAGCAATCTGCGTCTGCGGATATAATCAATCCCGAACAGGTGCTCACATGTCCAGCTGCAATGCGACCGGAGCAATACTAGCAGGAGAGATTGAAATACCAGTTGTTTCGGACATCAACTAACCCTGCCGTTGGGGTCCGTTCTAGCTGCCTTACCTTGAGAAGTACGAAATATCGTTTAAAGTATGATTGCAGCAGAAAACTGAGGATATAGTCCAAGGCGCACGCAGACAAAGGCGTGTCTGTCAGACTGTTTACCCACTGACCTCATTTTTGGATGTTCGATGCATGCCCTGCTCTGATTGGCTGACTCGTGCTGGTGCAGGCCTAGGTGCGCACACGCCAGACGTGTCATCAAGATGATGAAATCGTGTCGTGAACGCCAGCACTCACACACCTGCTTTTAATAACGGCTGCGTCCAAAAAAGTGTTTTTTTTTCTAGTTGTGCCCCTAGACTTTTAGGCGGGACATTGAAGTCCAACGAGAGATAAGATAATTTGCATAAAAATTAATGATTTCGAGACGTAAACAACCATGCTGAGACAAACGGCGATGAAGTTGACTGGACAAAATTAAGTTGCGAAAGCGCATGCAGTAGTATGTTCAAGCAAAACAAATGAATGGCCATTCATGTTGCTCATGATCCGTTGCTGAAATTATTTAAGTCACCATGCAGTCGCCAGCGTGAACCGCACGCCCTCTCCCCAGGACACAACGGAAGCATTCACTTCCTCTCTGGCAAACAGGAAACGTCGATGCCCGCCACTCCTTTGAAATTTTGTTCCTCCTTCACGTGGGGACTGAAGAAAGCCTTAATTTATAGTCGGCTTTAAAGCATTCGTGAGTTAATGCAGAATATTTGGGAAAGGGAAAATTTATGTAGAAGTTAGAGGTATTTTAGAAGCTTTAACATAGAGCCTTTACTGCACACATGCACGGCTGGATGTGTCAACCAAATATCACCTCCGTATGAACGTTAAGCGTCTTTTGTCACACATCCAACATGGACAAAAAAGAATATGGATAATATAGATATCCGGACATTTTTATAAAAACGTTGCGTCAGGCGTCAGATACAACCACAAGGCCATACCTTAAATGAAGAAATCGTGGTACGGAAGTTCTTCATAAGGAGTAAAGTATCCCATCCCGAAAGTGTAGCAGACAAGCCTGTTTTTCAATTTATACATATACATGACATGGTACCGACAATGACAACGGAGACTGGAATGACAATTTATGGCTTGTTTGCCGTCATTGGCCAGTCGTGCCTAACCCCATGTGTGGATCACTTGAGATTCGAACCCGTGATCTTTAGTCATGGAGTGTGACACTACCATTGAGCCATGGGCCCGATGTCCTGTCGGTTGTGATCGGGAATGCCCATAATGACAGGTAGGTGCTCACCGATCAGGTTACGGAACGTGCTTGCTCTCTTATGCCTTGGGGCTTATACTAGAACCCTCGTCATATCATTTACTTCTACAGTGCGTGACCGATCTCATGAAATGTTGACCAACATTCTGGAATACGTTTCTGATTAGAAAGGATTACCTAAGTGGGGTTGTTATACTGATTATCATGCAGCATAACCCTATAAAACTCCGGACTCGCCAGAATGTGCGCTTTTGAATGCACATCGTTTTAATCTCCTACAGAAACCAAACTTGGTAAAAAACGACTACTTAAGTAGCATGTATTTTTCCTACCGATTTTCGATGGTCTTATAAATTCAAATATATTTTACAGAAAACATGCACAAAATATGCTTTTTTCCGCATTTGGTAGATAATCACATGGTCTTCGTATTTTATACCCAAAGAAAGTGTATCTTTATGTTTTAAAAAGTTTTCTCAATTCCCGAATAATTTTCAGCCTGATCTGTCATTGCGTCAGTGTTTAGCAATCTTAGTCAACAAGATGCACGCTTTCCTCCCAGGGAAAATGATATATTCCCCTTTTTTTAAAGAAGATACTACATTAAGTTCATGAGAGTTTGCAATGGATCCGGACTGTATTGTGCATTTCATGAGAAGCACTAGTAAACGGACATGTGCGGTCTTGCATGCATGAACATCTCATGGTCTTACAAATCTCATAATAAGAATCTTTTTTAAAACCAAAATATGCACTTGCTTCGGGCATAAAGTATAAAAACAATGCGATTTTCTGCCTATTGATCAAAAAAGCATATTTTTGTGCATCTTCTCTATAAAATATATTTGAGTTTATATCACGACCGAAAATCAATAGGAAAAATGCATGATACATAAGTAGTTATTTTTTTACCAAGTGTGGTTTCTGCAGGAGGTCAAAAAGAAGTGCATTCAATAGCCGACATTATAACAAGTTGGAAATGTTATAGGACTATGCTACAAGATAATCAGTATAACAGCCCCACATAAGTAATCCTTCCTAATCGGAAACACATTCCAGAATTTTGGCCAACATTTCATGAGATCGGTCACGCACTGTAGATGGAATGATTCCTTAGAGGAAAACTGCAAAAACTATTGATTTAATGCAGAGGCCTATATTAATCCTTGGCCTCACGCTGCACGGAACATTCTGTACCCTGATCGATGAACGCCCATCTGTCATGATATATGTATATGTACACAGGCAAAGGTGCACACAGAACAGATCTTCATCATATTTCCACCCAGACTCTGTCGTCTCCTCTCTGCCGACTTCGGCCTGTTACGTGGTTGCCTTTCGTGGTCTATATCACCCTAACAAAGGTTGTTTGCTATGGGAAATCAATGGATCGGTGCACGCTAATTACTGAGTTAATAATACCTGATTTCCAGTCACAGTAAAGGGCAGGTTGCGAGGCACTAATGAACTTCGCTTCTATGAAGCATCTATGAGCCTTTTTATGTTGTCTATGGCGATGATCTTAGCGTCATGCCAATATTATCGGTGGTCGCACTGGAATGTGTATGCGAAGACGGGTGACAGCGCGTCATGACGACGGACAGTTAGTTTGTATTCAATAATACGAGTTTCCAGATGTCGGCTCTATTGACCAACATACGCGCAAAACCAATTAGCACATGGGATTCAGTAAATAACACTTGTCTGCTACACTTTCGGGATAGGATACTTTACTCGTGATGAAGAACTTCCGTGCCACGATTTCTTCATTTAAGGTATGGCCTTGTGGTTGGATCTGACGCTTGACGCAATTTTTTTACGAAACTCTCTGGATATCAATATTATCCATATCCCTATTATTTCTCGTCCATGCTGGATGTATGACAAAAGACGCTTGACGTTCATACTGAGGTGATATTTGGTGGACGCATGAAGCCGTGCATGCTTGCAGTAAAGGCTCTGTGTCAAAGCTTCTAAAATACCTCTAATTTCTAAGTTCTACATAAAAGAATATAGAATTGGTCTTGCGCACAAAGCATATGACCTGCATTTTGGAAACCCCATGGGAGCACGCAAATGGATACGGGGTAACAAATTTTCAAGAATTGAGAAAGATTTTAAACCCAAAGATAACCCTTTTTCATATAAGAATTAGGAGGATTGGTAATTTGCCCCGAAATAAGCACAATAACGAACATTTTATCTCCGGTTTTCATAAAAATTATTTAAATTAACAAGAGAATCGAAGCCCAGTGGGAAATATGCATACCACTTAAATGGTCATTTTTTAGTAAAAAAAAGCCGCCTCGCGTTCGGCAATGAAGGTGACTCAGCCAGCCGTAAAATGCTGCACAAAATATGCAGCATTATCTACCGGGACGTTGCATGGAGCCGATAGCTCCAGTTTTCGACCAGCACGTCGTATCTGCCAAAACTCAGCAGCCATTCCACTGCGCTTCAATCAGCAAACTTCTCTATGTAGAAAAATATGTCTGCGAGCGGCGAACCGTGCCTGGCCCCCAAGTGAGATATCTTTGACAATCTGTAACTCTCTTGTTAGTCAAACTCACAGTGTGAATATCTTTGCTTTCTTCAGATATCAGTGTGTAGACTCGCATGAAAACCGCTCCTCGTCCTCCTTTCCCCCTCCCCCAAGATTTTACGTGAAAGTGGCTGGGATTGCATCTAGGGTCCGTGTTGGAAGTATAATAAGTCGATCTGTATCTACATACTAATGAATACGTATTAGTAGATCATGAATATTATACTGTTATCTCGCGGAGGCTGAGGGATGTCCGAGACCTTTAAGACCGAGTTTTAATTAGTGTGCCCTGAAGGATGTAGCTTGAGTCAACATTTAAACTTCCAAAGAACACTAGAAAGCTTAGTGTGCAAAATTATATACAAAACTATAAATTATATACAAAAATGCACCTTGGGAACGCAAAGGACCAAGTAATGAATTGGGCTCCTCGTACTTGCGCCAAGCAACGATGCAAAATAGGCTAAACACGTGTCTGGGCTTTCAGCTAGCACCTATGATTTCGACATTTTTAATTACTGAACATGCGCATATCACCGAGTGGGGGCCTTAAGAGCATTATGCCGAAATGCTCACAGCAACTTCTAAATCAGGCCTGAAAACCTCCATTTCCTTTTTCTTCTGCTTTTTTCTTCTAAGATGACACCTGAGTACGCGTCTTGGTCGGCAGTTGAAAAGTTGTCTCTGTGGTGTTCATCAGAGGTCCACCTTATTCCACTCCTTGTTCCGTTTCACCTTAATGATTTGATATCGCATAACGACAGCCTATTTTTCAAGTACACTGGAGATGATCTAGCCGTTGATCATCCCTCTGAAATAGAGGATAATCGTCAACTTCTTGGGGAAGTGTTGGATCATGAGTTAACATGATCGTCGGAGAAGGGCTTCGTGTATGCGTTGACTTCGACCATTTTGCAATCCTGAATTCCTCGACAGTTTACTCGGTGAAAACTATATTTTCCGGTACCGTAATGTAATCCAAACATCTAATCTCCTTTCCCCTTCGGTTTAAGTTTATGTTTAACGAACTTTTCAAACGCGTTTGTAACATTTATTGTTTGTGTTCTCACTGAAATCCTCCATCCAAAATCTGAAAATTAATAGATGCTTGGATGCTTCCCAAGGTCCTTTTGAGACTCGTTCTTGGCATGCTCTCTTCTGCCGTTCGCATGTGTTATTTCTTCCTGGTCGATGTCTAAGCACAACAATATTTCTGGGCAGTCTGCTGCCCTGCTCGTTTCTGTCTTTGCTTTCCCACTTTCTCTTTCTTTTTGTCTCTCTCTCTCTCCTTTTCGTTCTTCAAGAACGTGACCTTAGGGCGCTGCGAACTCACATTTTAACGTTGAAGCCTTAGTAATTTTAGGCTAGCAAGATCTCGGGACGCTCTGATTCCGCGCAGTCCTAATGGTGGACTTTGCACCGCAGTGCACCAAAAGGTGACTTGCCTAACCACAGATCCCCAGTTATTCCATCAGCGACTACCAGGAGAACTTCATTAGACGCCCAGTGTATTCCCGAGGTAGAATTCGCGGTCCTCCTCCAGAACCTTGGTAGTAACTTAGAACAACGGGTCACCCCAATGAACAGCCCATGTTCGCTTGCGTTTTCGTTAGTTGAACCGTAGTGCCATCTGGCCTGCATAACGGAGGGGACATTCGTGGCATGACATCTCATAAACCACGCGCTGCGCTCACACGGCCAAACAGTGCGGTCCAATGCGCAACACAAGTACGCAAAGGGCTACCGCACTGTTAGATGACGACTGATTTAACAGCAGGAATCCAGTGGCCACCGTGTCAAGTTGCGAAAAATCGCCCGTGTTATTCTTTTTTTCCATATCCAAAAACATGGGCCCTGCTCAGCCGCTCCCTTCACGAAGACAGAAGAGCATGGATAACAAGTCGTCCGCCCAGAAATGCGTGCCTGAAGTTTATTCACCATTCATCCAATCATTTTTCCGTTCACGATGTGCGACCTTCCATGATTGGCTGGCTTGTGCTGGCGCGTTTGTGGGTGCGAATATGCCAGGCGTGCCAGCAAAATGACGAAATAACGGCGTGGTCGCATGTGCTGACGCAGCGGTGTTTAGGGACGGCTTCGTCCAAAAGATTTCGCTTCTAATTACCATCTTCGTCCCCTTTTCCGGTGACATACCGAAAAGGTCGAAAGGCGTACATTGATGTTAGCCGGTTGACGTCAAGTTAGTGAAGTGCATAGTACATATCCGCGCAGATAAATGCCCAGTAAGTTGTACGGCATTTTTATTTTTCTTAATAAGCCTAGGATAGCATGTGTTTTTAAAGTATACATGGCAGACTTTGGAGTGTTAAGATGCAGATGAAATGCGTACGTCTTTCATCTACAGAATAGGGCCGGAGAAAATCTGGCGAAATGTGTCCGGTGTATGCGCTGGCTTGACTAAAAGTAATATTTTTAAATATCAGACAGACTTATCTGTGGCCGTCTCTTCACATACTCCTAGGGGAGAATGTATTAGTAATTGTACTCATAGTACGAGTACAACTCGATTTCTTCCGACGAGCCTTCTATCTTCATCATGTTATCTCGGAATGCACACTACCTCAACCATACATTTATATATATATATATATGAAAGGAAAAGGCGATCTCGTGGACCACAGTCTTGCTGTCCTGACGTTTCGAAAGCCAACAAATGACGGTCAAGCTATTGATTCCAACGTCGACTTTCCTTCTTTTTTATTGTCCCAGGGCGTGCACCTTTGCTTCTATTACCAATATATGCATATATATCGTGTCTCGTTCATTATTTTCGAAAAAAGACGAAGAAAAAAACGCAATTCTATGAACCACTCTGTACTTATGCTGACGTTCCGAAAACTTCCTCGTTTCCATCGTCAGGGTGGTGGGGTGTCTGTACCTGCTGTTCCGTCTCGCAGGCTGTCTCGCGTTTAAGGCATGCCTGAGCTATCTGGAGCAGATTTTTCCCCACACTGGTGATGGAAAAGCTTAAGTTTCCGAAAAGTCACCAAAAATACAGCTTAAAACAATGCCGAACGACCGATCAAATACGCCACACCGACCGCCGGAAAGAAAACTTTGTTCCTCAAAGTCCCTTGCCAAGGAGACGCTGAGAGTGAACTCCTAAGAAGACGCTTTGATCAAGATGTCTCGCGAACCTTCCCAGAAGCAAGGGTTCAAATATCACTCTGTTAACCCTATTTTACGCGGAGAAGGTAAGGATAAGCTGCCACCGCAGAACACCTTAACGTGCATCTAATCCTTCACTTGCTCATGTTGAGCAGGTTATATTGGTTGCACGAGTCGGCGCTTACCCAAGATAATACGGGAACACTTCCCGGCATGGCTGGCAAAAGGCGAAGCTAGGAACATAAGCAGCGCCGTTCTCGCCCGTGTTGTCGATTCCGGACATCCTGTGGACCCCAACGAAGCTTTTCACGTGATTTATAAAGTCCCATCTGGCTACCCTAAACTACTAGGCCATCGCCTGTTAGCAACAGCAGAAGCGGCCGCCATCAGGTTGCGAAAACCAATTTTGTGCGTACAGAAGAACCACGTCCAGGCTCCGCGCCTTCAGTGGTCGAAAGTCAACTAACGTTACTCTCCGCGCCCTTCCGCTCTCATTCCGCCCTTGACACTGACTGCTATTACCCTCCCTCCCCACATTCCCACACCCCGCCTGTGTTTTAAGGAGAACTTTTATCGATTTCTCTTATCACTGACATGTTTTACTTCTACCCGACGAGTATTTATCGAAGGCTACGTATACTCGCCACCTCGTCTTCTGATTACTACTATGGGAATTTCTGCAACTCTAAATACAGCTTAGTACATAAAGTCTCCTCTTTTTTATCTTCGTATTTTTTAGGGATGATGAAAGGAATAATTTATCAGGGCCTCTATTCTTCATTCACATTGACATATATCGTATTTATAATCCCCCTGTGAAGACGAAAAAGAAAGGGCGGTTTAGTAGACCAAGCTGTATTCTTGGCGAAGTTTCGCAGATTCTCTCGTTTTCATCATCAGAGCCGTTCACTGGCTTTTCCTGCTGGCCTTGATTTCTCCAGTCTTGCCGCCTGCCGTGTTCAACGCATCTACGTCGGCTGGCCTGTTCGATGTTGACTGGTTCTGGCCTCTCCAATTTCGGCGATTGGCGGACTCTTTGGGATGCCAGTTCTAATATTTAGACTTTCGAATCATGTCCAAAAAACCTCCGTTCTGAAGTACTTGTCCCAGGTTTGAGTATTAATTTCCTCGGAAATTGAACGCGACAACATGAGAACAGTTGTTCACATACCAGAAAGCACATGGTGATCGCTAGGGGTCCAGTGGTGACCTGGTTTATGCTAGTGCGTTCGTATATTCGAACGTGTCAGGTGCGTCAGAAAGATGGTGAAATCCTGTAGTGGACGCACATCCTTTCGTCCAGCACACCAACCATTGGACCACGAATGTTAACAAGGTTAAATGGGCGCAGGAATGGTGTGAGACCACCTGTTCTGAATAACTAGGTCAGATTACGGAATGCACATTCGCTTAGGACAATATTTGCATTTTTAATGCCACTCCATTGATGAAAGGTCAAAACTTGCTCGAGGTGTTTCACTCAAATGAATCGTTCACCAAACGGTAATATCGAGTTGAATGCCGCGTACAAAAAGCCAATGTAGAAATAAATCAGACAAGACCTAATCAGAACAGAATGACACAAACGGCGGCAAGTGACCGATGTGTTAAATTTTTGAACTCGCTGGAAGTGTCAACTGTCTTGACATATTTCCTTTGTGTCAAACTACGACGTGAGGAGTCGGCCGTTGATCCACCACTGGGGTCTACCAGATGGGTCATAAGCACTTCATCGAACCGAAGTTCATCAGTGCTTCGCCACCTGTCATTCTCTGTCGCTGCAGATCGGGTATTTATTCACTCAGGAATGGGCGCACACCGATCTATTGGCTTCACGAAGCAAACAAGCTCCGTATGTGTGGCAAAGGTCACGAACAG
>CACRXP010000138.1:356727-369252 GCA_902702965.1 Spirometra erinaceieuropaei | reverse complement strand
ATTTCTTTACGAAACTCTCTGGATATCCATATTATTCATATCCCTATTATTTCTCGTCCATGCTGGATGTATGACAAAAGACGCTTGACGTTCATACTGAGGGGATATTTGGTGGACGCATGCATAAAGGAATATAGAATTGGTCTTGCGCACAAAGCATATGACCTGCATTTTAGAAACCCCATGGGAGCACGCAAATGGATACGGCGTAACAAATTTTCAAGAATTGAGAAAGATTTCAAACCCAAGGATAACCCTTTTTCATATAAGAATTAGGAGGATAGGTAATTTGCCCCGATATAAGCACAATAACGAACATTTTTGTTTCCGGTTTTCATAAAATTTATTTAAATTTACAAGAGCGTCGAAGCCCAGTGGGAATTATGCATACCACTTAAACGGTCATTTTTAATTTACTGATCTCGGCCTTTTTAAGCGACCGGGAAGAAGCTTATTCAAGAGTCACGTTCTAGAATGGCTGAACTTCCTTGGGGTCATTATACACGATAATCATCATTATCGTGTAATCACATTTCAGAATTTCGGTCAAGAGTTCTTGAGATATGCCGGCTACCGTACGTTTTATCCGCAAAATATGGGGATTTAGTAAAAAAAGCCGCCTCGCGTTCGGCAATGAAGGTGACTCAGCCAGCCATAAAATGCTGCACAAAATATGCAACATTATCTACCGGGACGTTGCATGGAGCCGATAGCCCCAGTTTTCGGCCAGCACGTCGTATCTGCCAAAACTCAGCAGCCATTCCACTGCGCTTCAATCAGCAAACTTCTCTACGTAGAAAAATATGTCTGCGAGCGGCGAACCGTGCCTGGCCCCCAAGTGAGAAATCTTTGACAATCTGTCACTCTCTTGTTAGTCAAACTCACAGTGTGAATATCTTTGCTTTCTTCAGATATCAGTGTGTAGACTCGCATGAAAACCGCTCCTCGTCCTCCTTTCCCCCTCCCCCAAGATTTTACGTGAAAGTGGCTGGGATTGCATCTAGGGTCCGTGTTGGAAGTATAATAAGTCGATCTGTATCTACATACTAATGAATACGTATTAGTAGATCATGAATATTATACTGTTATCTCGCTGAAGCTGAGGGACTTCGACTAAAATATTTTTATTACCTTTGAGACCGAGTTTTAACTAGTGTGCCCTGAAGGATGTAGCTTGAGTCAGCATTTAAACTTCTAAAGAACACTAAAAAGCATAATGTGCATAATTATAATATGCACCAAAATGCATCTCGGGAACGCAAGCGACCAAGTGACAAATTGGGCTCCTCATATTCGCGCCAAGCAACGACGCAAAATAGCGAAGCACCTGTCTGGGCTCTCGACTAGCATCTATGATGTCGGCATTTTTTTATTACTGAACGTGCGTATATCACCGAGTGAAGGGCCTTAAGAGCATTATGGCGAAATGCTCAAAGCAACTTCTAAATCAGGCCTGAAAACCTCCATTTCCTGTTTCTTCTGCTTTTTCCTTCTAAGATGACACCTGAGTCCGCATCTTGGTCGGCAGTTGAAAAGTTTTTCTTCGCCCTAACAACTGTGGTGTTCATCAGAGGTCCACCTTATTCCACTCCTTGTTCCGTTTCACCTTAGTGATTTGATATCGCATAACGACAGCCTATTTTTCAAGTACACTGGAGATGATCTAGCCGTTGATCATCCCTCTGAAGTACAGGATAATCGTCAACTTCTTGAGGAAGTTTTGGATCATGACTTAACATGACCGTCGGAAAAGGGCTTCGTGTATGTGCTGACTTCGACCATTTTGCAATCCTGAATTCCTCGACAGTTTACTCGGTGAAAACTATATTTTCCGGTACCGTAATGTAATCCAAACATCTAATCTCCTTTCCACTTCGGTTTAAGTTCATGTTTAACGAACTTTTCAAACGTGTTTGTAACGTTTATTGTTTATGTTATCACTGAAATCCTCCATCCAAAATCTGAAAATTAATAGATGCTTGGATGCTTCCCCGGGTCCTTTTGAGACTCGTTTTGGCATGCTCTCTTCTGCCGTTCGCATGTGTTATTTCTTCCTGGTCGATGTCTAGGCACAACAATATTTCTGGGCAGTCTGCTTCCCTGCTCGTTTCTGTCTTTGCTTTCCCACTTTCTCTTTCTCCTTTCCCCTCCCTCCCTCTCTATCTCGCTCTTCAAGAATGTGGCCTTCAGGCTCTGCAAACTTACATTTTAACGTCGAAGCTCTAGTTATTTCAGAAAAGCACAGGCCAACAAGTTAATGGGAACTGCTTAGCTACACCTTCCATAGAATTTCCTGGACGGTCGGATTCCGCGCAGTTCTAATGGTGGACGTTGCCCCACGGTGCACCAAAGGTGACTTACCCAATCACAGATCCCCAGTTATCCCATCAGCGACTACCAGGAGAACTTCATTAGACGTTCCGAGTATTCACCAAGTAGAATCCGCGGCGTTTCTCCAGGCCCTTGGTAGTAACTTAGGACAACGGGTCACCCCACTGAACAGCCCGTGTTCGCTTGCGTTTTCGTTAGTTGAACCGTAGTGCCATCTGGCCTGCATAACGGAGGGGACATTCGTGGCACGACATCTCGTAAGCCACGTGCTGCGCTCACGCGGCCAAACAGTGCGGTCCAATGCGCAACACAAGGACGCAAAGGGCTACCGCACTGTTAGATGACGACTGGTTTGGCAGCAGGAATCCAGTAGCCACCCTGTCAAGTTGCAAAAAACCGCCCGTGTTATTCTGTTTTCCATATCCAAAAACATGGGCCCTGCTCAGCCGTTCCCTTCACGATGACAGAAGAGCATGGATAACAAGTCGTCCGCCCGGAAATGCGTGCCTGAAGTTTATTCACCATTCATCCAATCATTTTTCCGTTCACGATGTGCGGCCTTCCATGATTGGCTAGCTTGTGCTGGCGCGTTCGTGGGTGCGAATATGCCAGGTGTGCCAGCAAAATGACGAAATAACGGCGTGGTCGCATGTGCTGACGCAGCGGTGTTTAGGGACGGCTTCGTTCAAAAGATTTTGCTTCTAATTACCATCTTCGTCCCCTTTTCCGGTGACATACCGAAAAGGTCGAAAGGCGTACATTGACGTTAGCCGGTTGACGTCAAGTTGGTGAAGTGCATAGTACATGTCCGCGCAGATAAATGCCCAGTAAGTTGTACGGCATTTTTATTTTTCTCAATTAGTCTAGGATATCATGTGTTTTTAAAGTATACATGGTAGATTTTGGAGTGTTAAGATGCAGATGAAATGCGTACGTCTTTCATCTACAGAATAGGGCCGGAGAAAATCTGGCGAAATGTGTCCGGTGTATGCGCTGCCTTGACTAAAAGTAATATTTTTAAATGTCCGACAAACTTATCTGTGGCCGTCTCTCCACATTCTCCTAGGGGAGAATTTAGCAGTAATTGTACTCGTAGTACGCGTAAAACTCGATTTCTTCCGACGAGCCTTCTATCTTCATCATATTATCTCGGAATGCACACTACCCCAACCATTCATTTATATATATACATATATGAAAAGAAAAGGCGATCTTGTGGACCATAGTCTTGCTGTCCTGACGTTTCGAAAGCCAACAAATGACGGTCAAGCTATTGATTCCAACGTCGACTTTCCTTCTTTTTTATTGTCCCAGGACGTGCACCTTTGCTTCTATTGCCAATATATACATATATATCGTGTCTCGTTCATTATTTCCGAAAAAAAGACGAAGGAAAAAACGCAATCCCATGAACCACGCAGTACTTGTGCTGACGTTCCGGAAACTTCCTCGTTTCTATCGTCAGGGTGGTGGGGTGACTGTACCTGCTGTTCTGTCTCGTAGGCTGTCGCGCGTTTAAGGCATGCCTGAGCTATCTGGAGCAGATTTTTCCCTACACTGGTGATAGAAACGCTGAAGTTTCCGAAAAGTCGCCATAAATACAGCTTAAAACATTGCCGAACGACCGATCAAACATGCCACACCGACCGCCGAAAAGAAAACTTTGTTACTTTAAGTCCCTTGCCAAGGAGACGCTGAGAGTGAACTCCTATGAAGACGCTTTGATCAAGATGTCTCGCAAACCGTCCCAGCAGCAAGGGTTCAAATATCACTCTTTTTACCCTATTTTACGCGGAGAAGGTAAGGATAAGTTGCCACCGCAGAACACCTTAACGTGCATCTAATCCTTCACTTGCTCATGTAGAGCAGGTTATATTGGTTGCACGAGTCGGCGCTTACCCAAGATAATACAAGAACACTTCCCGGCATGGCTGGCAAAAGGCGAAGCTAGGAACATAAGCAGCGCCGTTCTCGCGCGTGTTGTCGATTCCGGACATCCTGTGGACCCCAACGAAGCTTTTCACGTGATTTATAAACTCCCATCTGGCTACCCTAAGCTACTAGGCCATCGCCTGTTAGCAACAGCAGAAGCGGCCGCGATCAGGTTGCGAAAACCAATTTTGTGCGTACAGAAGAACCACGTCCAGGCTCCGCGCCTTCAGTGGTCGAAAGTCAACTAACGTTGTTACTCTCCGCGCCCTTCCGCTCTCATTCCGTCCTTGACACTGACTGGTATTACCCTCCCCCACATTCCCACGCCCCGCCTGTGTTTTAAGGAGAAATTTTATCGATTTCTCTTATCGCTGACATGTTTACCTTCTACCCCACGAGTATTTATCGAAGGCTACGTATGCTCGCCACCTCGTCTTCTGATTACTGCTATGGGAAATTTGCAACTCTAAATACAGCTTAGTACATAAAGTCTCCTCTTTTTTCTCTTCGTCTTTGTTTAGGGATGAGGAAAGGAATAATTTATCTGGACCTCTAGTCTTCATTCACATTGACATATATCGTAAGTATAATCCCCCTGAGAAGACGAAAAAGGAAGGGCGGTTTAATGGACCAAGCTGTATTCATAGCGACGTTTCGCAGATTCTCTCGTTTTCATCATCAGAGCCGTTCACTGGCTTTTCCTGCTGGCCTGCCGTGTTCAACGCATCTACGTCGGCCGGCCTGTCCACTGTTGACTGGTTCTGGCCTCTCCAATTTCGGCGATTGGCGGACTCCTTGGGATGCCAGTTCTAATATGTAAACATTCGAATCATGTCCAAAAAACCTCCGTTCTGAAGGACTTGCCCCAGGTTTGAGCATTAATTTCTTCGGAAATTGAACGAGACAACATGAGACCTGTAGTTCACATACCAGAAAGCACGTGGTGATCGCTAGGGGTCCAGTGGTGACCTGGTTTATGCTAGTGCGTTCGTATATTCGAACGTGTCAGGTGCGTCAGAAAGATGGTGAAATCCTGTAGTGGACGCACATCCTGTCGTCCAGCACACCAACCATTGGACCACGAATATTAACAAGGTAAGATGGGCTCAGGAATGGTGTGTGACCACCTGTCCTGAATAACTAGGTCAGATTACTGAATGCACATTCGCTTAGGACAATATTTGCATTTTTGATGTCACTCCATTGATGAAACGTCAAAACTTGCTCGAGGTGGTTCACTTAAAATGAACCGTGCATCAACCGGTATATCGAGTTGAATGCCGCGTAGAAAAAGCCCATGTAGAAATGAATGAGACAAGAGCTAATCAAAACAGAAGGACAAGTGACCGATGTAAATGCCAAACAAGTATTAATTTTTTGAACGCGCTTGAA
Source organism: Spirometra erinaceieuropaei (assembly GCA_902702965.1). Taxonomy (NCBI): domain Eukaryota; kingdom Metazoa; phylum Platyhelminthes; class Cestoda; order Diphyllobothriidea; family Diphyllobothriidae; genus Spirometra; species Spirometra erinaceieuropaei. The sequence continues at coordinate 363,597 of CACRXP010000138.1, read as the reverse complement.
ATGCCAACTGTTTTGACAGCTTTGCTTTGCGTCAAACTACAGCGTGGATAATCGGCAGGAGAAACAAGTGCGCTAATGTAGTGATTGAAATGAGGAAAATTCAGAAACGTCAGTACAAGTACAACCTGGTCCATGAGTAAGCCCTCTATTCTTTTTCGTCTTCTTCGAGGGATGATGTACGGGATGTATATATATAAATATATAGGCAGAATTGTATTACCGAGAAAGACAAGGGAGACTGGAATGGCCATTTCTGGCTTATTAGCCGTCGTCAGCCAGCCATATCCAAGCCCAAAGTGTGGAACACCCGAGCCTCGAACTCGTGACCTGTTGGTTTAGAAGTCCACGCATCTACCCACCGGGCCAGAAATATACAATGGTAGGGGACGCTCATCGAGCGTTCATATGGAACTCACTCATTCCGTTGTGTGTTAAGGGCTCTCTCTCGAGCCCAACCAGGAGCCGCACAACGGCGCATGATATGGGCAGTATGTTATTATCGAAAAAAAAACATGGGAGACTGAGATGGTCATTTCTAGCTTATTAGCCGTCGTCAGCGAGTCATACCCAACCCCGAAGTGTGGAACTCCTGGGGCTCAGACTCGCGACACGAAGTGTGACCTACAAAGTACGCAAGACCCGGGTAAGTGAACAGAATAAGACGAAAGGGCGATCTCTGGCAAAGACACTGTTGCTTGGAGCCACCGAAATAATGTTCGCCATCCACTAAGTACCGGAGAACTGTCAAGAAATACGGACCCTCCTCTATACCACCCTGGACTCGGCGAATGTCTTTGGCATGTTCAATCGCGATGAAATGTGAAAACCACCGAGAAATTTCGTTATCGAAAAACCGGTCTTATGAAATTTTATCTGAAAGGGATCTAGTGCTATGGGAATTAAGCGATGTTTATTATGTGAATCGCTGGGACTGGTTTCTCAGCCTGTCTCCAGGTTTGCGATTTATTTTGGCCCAACCGTGTCATCCCCCGTCTTCAGTCTTCCTGACTCTTTCTTGACACCGGGTCCATTTAGGGGAGAATGGGAGAGTGCAGTAGACTCTGCGCAAATCTACCATCACTACAAACTAAATCCCTCGCAAGTCACCGTGTCTGCATCAACTTGCTGTGGAGCACACGGTGGACGTCGTCGGTAACGACGGTCGGACTATCGAGAGAAGCCTTGATTTGGTGACGCATTGCACTTCGGCATATGACGTTGTGCAGAAGCCACTAACATGTTGATTGTGAATAACAATAGATTTTATGGTCGGCCAGTCCGTCCCAGTACGTGATTGCTGTATCCTGCCAGCCGAGTGGGATTGGCTGATTTCGTCTCCTCTTGTCCTTGAGAATGTCGTTTGTATTGTATATGACATATAAATCGGCCTGCCTATTAGCGTATGCCCCATTTAAACCCATTGTCTCGAGGAGTTCGTGCACAAATCGAGTACTTCATCCTAGAAATTTGCGTCCATTACCCGGTTTGGGCATGTTTATCTGGAATAGATGACCTCACCTCCTTATCTCCAAATTATGTTCGTGTATACATTTTCGGGCAGACTCCCCAGTTGGACCATATCCCGCAGGACGTGGTTTGCGTAGAAGTCAAGAGGCTGGCCTGTGTGGTTTGTGTATTCTAGGATGGATCATTTTATGCGGCCCATCAGACTAAGTTTCCAGGATTTTGCCGGACGACAACAGGCGAAACCTTAGATGGTGGAATGCACAAGCCCTGTCGCATCATTGCTACTACTTCTGGCAATTTTATGTGCAACATATTAGTCAGGGCTAAGACATAATCCTTGAACAATCTTCAGCTGTTTATTCCTCAGACCTGGGAGCTCGCGCATTTTGCAATTAGGTGTCGCGAAAGTTGTTACACCCATGGGAGGGTTGAGTAACCAACAGCCATGACAGCAAACAGGTTGACTGCGTGTTGATGTTCTTCTGAAAGGCAACTCTCCACGCTCCTGCTGCATCCGAAGTCAGAGGGATATCAATCCCGACCTACTCACTACCTCAATCAGTAGTGAGCACCAGCGTCTCTGTGCAGAAAGTCGGTAAATGCCCGATTGTACGAACGGGACGAGTTGTTCTCCATCTTCACTGTATATTCCAATTCAGTAACGAAGTCAGGTTCAGATAAGACCGATGACCTCATTGGCCTGACTACCAGCAATTAGAAATTCGACCGCGTCCTAGACTATGTCGAAAGCGCTGTCTAACACCGCCGATTAGATTCGTTCGATTGTAAGTAGAACAAATGCGTAGGTAGCACCATTTACTTCAGTTGGCAGCCTAGACACGTGTTTCGCCGGCATTATGCAACTGTAGGACACAGCTGTGAGGGGTTCGATTCATCAGTGGGTCACCCAGAGTTCCCCGTGTACTTTTCTGGTAGATCCGCCAGTTTTGAGATTTCGATTTCTAATCTTCTTAGAAATTAATTACCAACTTGTAGTGAGTCAATCTATCTGAGACTTATAGGCTGAGACTGAAATTCGATATGAATATTTGGTCCGCAGTCCATCATGTCTTATGTCAGTTTGAGCCTATAAGTCTCAAATATACGGATTTAACTCAAATTAATGATTGATTTCAGGGGGGATAAAAAACCGCAAGTGGAACGGATCCCTAACCATAACTGTCAGTTTGGAATAGGCGCTGGCACGAGTCCCTTCTGGTTAACGGTGAGATCCCCCCAGTGACGACTGGTACTTGACCACCGGACGACAGCGAAATCCCAAGTAGTATACGCAAAGCCGTGCAGATTTCAGCTCTCGATGATAAAGTGTTTAACAACTTTGAGATTTTGCGAGGAAATGGCTGTACAGACACCATACCTGAGAAAGCAGCGTTCTCACGTCACTATCATCAACATTATATGAGTTTTTATACCCTTCGCTATCAAAAACATAGGTCTTTCACATTTCTGCATTGTTCTAATGAGGACGCTGGCGGTCGCCTGCACTCTCGGCTTCGGTTTCCACCGGATGCGTTTGGACCCAGACCCAGGAAGTCATGCTCCTACTGTCATAATCGAAGGGAACTTTGATTAACTAGACCGATTGGTAGGTAGCTGAATTCGGGGAGCTTAAGCAAAGATTTTGCATTAGGCTATTGCCTTGTTTAAATGCACCAATAGAGAACCGAAAAGTGGGCGCGAAAACATAAATTACCGACAAATTGGAACAATAAGCAGGCGAAAAATAAATACCGAGGGCATTGGTAAGATATTTCAGGCAAAATGGCTTCAGCCCGTGACAACCAACCAGATTGAAGGAAAAATGTACAGAATATGTCATTAAATTCAAACCAAGTGATGATGCGACCGACGGTATAATTGAACTTGACAACGTTGATAAGGACTTCTGTAATAAGGGAATGGTCGCAATAAAGGTTTTAGCGATGAGGTAAACGAAAATGGCAGATAGCTGTGTTCGGGAATTTTAAGTGAAAAATTTCCATTAAGATCATTATCTTGTTTGAATACACCAATAAAATGCAAAAAAGCCGGGCGCGAAAACACGAAATACTAAGCCGTAAACAGACGGAAAACTATTACTCAGGACATAAGTTCGATATTCCAGTCGTACTGACCCCACCCCATGATGTTCAATCACATTTAAGGAGAGAGTGTGAAGAATGCATCGTCAAATCCGACTGGCGCGATGTACAAGGATGAGGATATAATCGAATTTGACAACATTTCCGACACACACCCTATCGATATTTCGACCGTCGTTGCCGACAGTGTCCACCGTGTGCTCCACGCCATGGTGAAGCAGGCGCGGTGACTTGTGCGTGAATCAGTTTATAGTGAATGTGAACCTGCACAGCATTTACCACACTCTCCTCCCCTCCCAACATGTGCCCGGTGTCAAGACAGAGACAAGGAGACCGGAGGTGGGGGAGGGCGCAGGTGGATGGCATGGTCCAACCTGAACCTTGGCGCTCCACTCCACACCTCCTGGTCCACATGGCAAATAACCAGGTTTTCAACCAACAACCATAATAGGGGGCGGCGGGGGTCCTAGGGTGCACGACGTCTGCCGGCAACCGGTCTGCCAGCACACCCAAAAATGTTGGCATTTGTTGTGGTGCGAAAATTCGATAAAGTCTGCCAGAATCCGATATGGCCCCCCTGTTGGTCCAGCGCATCCACTATATGGCCCGTTTGGGGAGCACGTAACCCCTACCACAAAACTTACGTCTAATATCTAACTCTAGCCCCAACCTCTTATCCTAACCTTTAGACCTCAAACCTCACCTTCGTCCTATTCCTTCGTGCCAACCCTAAACCAAAAGACTTACATTACGCTGAAGGTTAACCCTAAAGGCAACACGAGAAAAAGGCAAAGGGTTAAATCGGGCCTATCCAAATTAAATAAGTGGCCATTTTATAATATTTGAGACTAGGTAGGTCCTCACACCTTGTCGTCACCTAAGACGTTTATTTGAGCCAAATATTGACCAGTAGGGAGCGAGGTTTTATGTTGCTGAGATTCTATTCCGCCCAGGAAGACCAGCATTCCGTTTTATTAGACTGTTTATTGTCCGAAGTTGATATTTAGGGGAACAGAGCTGGGAGAAGAGCCAGCATTTTGGGGAGAAAAGGAAATTCTCTCCCAGTCGAAGTGGGTCGGTCCCAGGCCAAGCGGGCTGCATAGATTGTATGCTGGCGCGACAGGGCAGGTAGCTGTACAAGAACGCCAGCTATTTTGTCACTGACGGCGTTCATGCCTAATGAAGAGGAAGAGCCGTTGACCAAGTGCAGCTGGATCGGGCATTTTGCGCTTGAAAGAGCAGCTTCAACGTATATGGGTGGTTTCGTGGTCCCTGACTGACCCGACTTAACGTTGTTTTATTCGGGAATATCCCGAAAACGGAAACGATAAATTATAGACCCAGAGGTACACAACATGTCCGCATTACAATTCCGAAAATTGCAGTTGGCGCTATAACCAACTGAAAATGCTCTGACCCACATCGGGCTGATTAACTGCCGTCCGCGGCATATTCACACTCATTTTAACAAATGATACGATTATCTTTTGGGTAAAGCTTTTGATCCTTATCAACTGGTTTGTTAACTCTGCCAACAACTTATGGCATGTGTTTCACTAGTTAAAACGCCGATTAAGTATTTTTCGACACGAAATTTTTTTTAAAACTGTCGCGGTGATTACAGAGCAGGAACACGATCTTTGAGGAGTGCGTCCACTATGGTCCTCTGTCTCACCATCACATATCGGCTAGCTCGAAGCAAATCACATCTAGGTAAAATGAATTTTTTATTTCTTTGTGATAATTGCCTTCAGGTAATAGATTTCGTTGACGTTAATCGACCAAGTTCTTTTTAAGAAAAACGTACTATTTCGGAATAAATGAGTAATCCATCGTGGAAGGGCCGTTCACCAATAAGGTTACGGGCTATTCCGGTCTTCATGGTCTTTGTCTGCACTCCTTACTGGGTGAATAATTTAGTTGAACGCCTGACGATTATGATATATGCCATATGCTGCATGAATACATAGAGGTTTACCCTAAAATGAACGTTTCTGACACTTACTTTCAATTCTTGGCCTAATAAGTTGCGAGGTTACTAGCATCACATTTGACAGAGGGTCTGCTCACCGATTGTTTCTACGGAACTCACTCGTCCCGTTGTGCCTTATGGGCTCTCTCTCGAGCCAAACCAGCAGCCGCATAGTGGCTCGTGACATAAGCAGAATGATATTACTGATAACGGGCCCGTGGCTCAATAGGTAGAGGCGTTGGACTTCCTACTAACAGATCGCGAGTTCCAGCCCAGGTGTTCCACACTTCGGAGTTGGGTATGACTGGCTGATGACGGCTAATAAGCCAGAAATCGCCATTCCAGTCTCCCTTGTCATTGTCGGTAATAACATACTGCGAGCATCATATTTTTCTGAAGTTTATATTTAGAAACTTTCTGTAGGGTGCTGGGTGACCTGTCAAGTAGACGCACACATCGCAGCTTCGTCAGGTAGTAAACAAAAACCAGCGATAGGCTTTAATTGGGGGGTCGGTGAAACCACCGTCCAATGAACAATCGATCGAGGTGTTTTCGAGAATTCTGAAGTCTGACAATTACGGCAGAAACCTGCCGATATCTATGGGTATTCTGATCTCCACCTACCGACTAAGAGTGCAGTAAGAGACGGAGGATTTGGGAAAACGTACCACTTGTAAATGAGTAAGTTTTGATTATGATGATAAATGTGGTAGATAACATATTTTCCGCTAAAATTATGTATTTTTTGTGCGACAAAGACTAATTGAACTTAAGTTCGCCAAGATTTTTTTGGAAAAATATATTTGTAGTGGTAGATAAATAAGACTAAACCATTACTTGCTTAAGGTAAGTAGTACATTTTCAGAATAAAGATCTACATCTACATCTCATGCCTCTCATTAACCTGGTTGCGACTGAGACTGAAGACAGGCACAAACGAAGTTTCAACTTTATATTAGAAAACGTTCCTAAGAGTAGACAGCCAATGGATGTCGCCTTTCAATTCCTTTTTTCATGCGGCTTCAACTTTAGGGTCGCGGAAGCTAAAAGGCTTTCATCTAGGAGCAAGAATCTACCCATTCTTGTCAAACTCTTTTCATCGATAGAAGTGGATTTTATTTTCTCCACTGCAACGAAAAATTTCTCCCCCATTACCAAACGTAAAGCCACCCCCGAATTCTACTCAGATGTCTTTTTCCTCTAAAGCAGTTTCTCCATCTGGTGTCGACCAAATCCCCCCACTATCTACAGCGGCCCCAGTTCCATCTAGCTCTTCGACTGATCACATTATCACAGAGACGGTTAAAACTAGCCTCTTTAAAACTGCCC
>CACRXP010000138.1:287914-346017 GCA_902702965.1 Spirometra erinaceieuropaei | reverse complement strand
TTGGCGAAACCTTCTGTATTCGCCATATACTAGTAGTTTGGTCGCACCTCCCTTCCCCCATCCTCGGTTGGACTCGGATGAATGTAACCGACCGCATCTGGGTTCCTATCGCCTCGGGACTGATCTTCATGATGCCCTCACTTAATGCGCTCCATTGACGCTCTTGGCGAAGCCTTCTATATTCGCCATATACTAGTAATCTCGTCGCATCTCCTTTGCCCTATCCTCGGATGGGCTCTGATGAATGTAACAGACCGCATCTGGGTTCTTGTCGCCTCGAGACTGGTTGTCATCGGGCCCTTACAGAATGCGCTCCATCGGCGGTCTTGACAAAGCCTTCTATATTCGCCATATACTAGTAGTTTGGTCGCATCTCCCTTCCCCCATTCTCGGTTGGACTCGGTTGAATGTAACCGACCGCATCTTGGTTCCTATCGCCTTCGGACTGATCTTCATGATGCCCTCACTGAATGCGCTCCATCGATGCTCTTGGCGAAGCCTTCTATATTCGCCATATACTAGTAATCTGGTCGCATCTCCCTTACCCCATGTTCGGATGGACTCGGTTGAATGAAATCGATCGCATCTGGGTTCCTATCGGCTTGAGACTGGTTTTCAATTTCGGCACATATTTTTCTTATTCAAGGCGATACAGGCCAGTCCTGACCGACCCGCCTACGTACCATTTTATGAAATCCGTTGCACAATGCCATATACAGCTGACATTTATTTCGACCATGTTGATGTCGGACTATATTCCATTCTGTACCGCCACATGCAGGCCAGTCCTCCCTGTTTTTTTTCTGATGCTTTTTTTCTGAGGTTTTTTTTTCTCCTGTTAAATTAATACAATCATTTTTAAATTTTGCTTTGGATTTTTTTTTCACCCCTCGTTTTTTCATTTTCATTTTGCTTAACGGACTTCTTATCTCAAAAACTATGCATTGCATTTTGTGCAGATTTTGCCTACCTCGTCTAAAATTTGCATGTAAATTTAATTTACTTGCTTTGATGGGAACCCGACGGGTCTTTAATAAAAATAATTGAATTGAATCTGCTTGGCTCTTTCCTAAATTGATATGCATACGTGTAAGTAGTGGGTTATTGACAATAAAAGGCAGACCGAGGTGATCATTTCGGACGCATTAACCATCGTCAGCCCACCTTACCCAGACCACGTCTACGACGCCTGGACGTCGACCCCGCTTTCTTTGTCCATCGGCCGTCAGTAATTTCAAGGTTCTTCCATTGAACCACGTGCCCGTTGCCTCGGCAGTTTTTGATCGCATAGTGGAGTGGAGGAAATAAGGCCGGATGAACAAAGAACACAGGTTCGCACCCCAGATATTCTGCAACTTGGAATTGAGTTAGCTGGGAGTATGACGCCTAATAAACAAGAAAAGGCCATCCCAGACTTCCCAGCCTATGTCGATGGACGTTTATATGCATATATATGTGTGTGAAGATTCGAGCTCCAGATATCATGCTGTGTTCAGCATCCCCTGAAGAGGACGAAGAAGAAGGCCTTGGAGCTCACAGCAGAACCCTCGCAGGGAGTCGCACAGCAACTAGTAGCAGAAGTAAGTGATATGACACCGACAAAGACAAGGGAGACCGGAATGGCCATTTCTTGCTTATAAACCGTCATCAAACAGTCATACCCAACCCCAAGTGGTCGTCTGCGGCGGACGTATACGTGCTTCGAAGGCAGTTACGAACGATGAAATAACGATACCTTCGGGCGGATAACATAAGTGAGTGACTATGAACCTCATTTATGTCCTCGGGATATGTTTGAAAACTCTGTCCACTTTTCTGTCAAGGATACATTTGCCATAGCCCTGCAGTTCATCGTTACATCTTAACTTTACATTCACTTCAGTCGTTTAATACATTCTATTTATTAGGACGAAAGAAACAACAAGCAGCCATCATTTACTGGTTTGCTAGCCTTAAAAAATGACGGGAAACTTCCAAAAGTCTTTTGCAAATAGGCATCTGATACCTCCCATGCTTGCAGTCTCTGCCAAAATCATATCATTTGGCATAAACGAAGACTTAAACGATCTCCCTAATGTTGTGTCGAGACGCACTAGAGTGTGCAAGAACGTGAGAAAGTCGCAAAGTGATATTTTTGAAGGCACCTTCCCAGCCAACAAGTCTCCCAGAATAGTTATGGAGAAGTGTCGGCAAAAGGCAGTGGGATAAATCCGAAAAGACGCCTTAGCCGCAATAGTGATGAATCATGCCTTTTAGTCCTGGTGTATCTGAAGACGTCGCTAAATCAATCAAAGAACTACGAGCTGGACCATCACTCAAGTAGGTTACGACAACACGTGGACAGTTAACACTTGCAATGGAATCTTCGTCAATCGGTCCATAGCTGATGCCTTTTGCTATGCTGAAATGAATATGCACGAACTTGCTATTGTGCGACAAAACAAATTACCGCCATGCACCACCCCGATACAGGCGAAAGAGCTACTGAAGGTTTCTGCTAGGGCAAACGGGAAGGTACTGTTTGACCAAAAACCTATAAAAGCTCTCATAGCATGACCACCATGCTATGTGCACACTGCTGAGTATGTCGAGAGTAGCGCTTGCATACCTGCTCGCCGTACCTAGGTCCGGTCACTGATCTTTTGAAGGGAAGCATCGTCAAATCACTAGTTTTTCTTTCCACGATTGTTTGCCTATGCTTTTAACAGCCTAGAACATTTACCTGTATACAACACATTTTTTTACGTTGCAAATAGGGTACTCAAAGGCTTACGCCTATTTCTCTCAGTAAATTGAACTGAACTGAACTGAACAACGTCCAACAATGAAATTACACAGGCAATAGTACAAGCCGCACAAGGCGAGCACGACGACACCAGCTTGATAGGCAGCGGTTCAGTGCTAGATGTGTCGGTCTATTTCCTTTCGTAGTCACAGCCGCTCCCTACATGGATGCTGTTCACAGCACCTCTATGTTGCATATAAATCAAGAGAACAATAGGAATAATGAGCCTTGAGGAAACCATTTGGCTTGAAGTTAGAACTTAAAAAGACTTTTTCGTCTAGCTTTTTGAATGAACTTCCGTAAACACACACTAGTTCTTTCAGCATCATAGGCTGAAATTCCCCTTGGACTTGTCCTAGATACTGCCTATTGATTGTCCTTTGCAATTATTATAATTCATCTAGCACGCATAATTAGATATTGTCTATTCTCTGCGGACACAGTTACAGTCCAAAATCACTTATTCGTGAGTATGAAAATTCTGCGGTGTTTTTCTTTTAAAAGAGGACTACTTCTCGATTTCTGCTTTCAGAACAACTTACTTAGGTTTTGGGTGCCGAATCTAGTGTATTAGTTTTACGTGTTGTTGAAGTTCGATATCTCTGATACTTTCTTTTGAAATAAACTTCCAATATATATAACATCCTCAGGTAAGCTACATACTTTAAAGAGAAGGTTATGCCTTTATATAAATACTCACTCTTCTAGACTTTTATTTTCCTTGTCCTTCCCTGAAAACTTTCTCTATGAAATTTAGATAAAGGCCGTCGGAAAATTTAGGATGCCGCCCTCTAAATACCGTATCTGCTCACATCGACAGTTGTCAGGATGATCATTAGAGCTACATATGCTTATTAAAAACGCGACAGTTTGAAATTTTAAACAGGAAAGAAAGGCCCTTTTCTTAATCAGAGAAGCCACAAAGGATCAAGGCTTGTTGGTCTACAACGTTTTCAGTGCATGCAATTGCAATAATCCCAGATGAAACGTCTTTAAATGAAAAAAATGCTATGTGGATTCTATCCTTTATTATTCATCAGCGCATAGAAAGCTACATTAAAGTGAAAGTAATTGTAGAGCAAGTTTAACGTGCATCTAAAAAGTCGCCTCCCAGAATCACTTATTTTAAAATTCTGAGGATTGGTCCGGTCGTCCTGCGTGACTAGAGACAATCAGGACGCGGGTTTGTAAAGAGCTTTACTATACACTATCTTTCCGTACTGACCCAGAGTGAACAGTTAGGCTTCCCTTTCATAAGTGTTGCATTTTGAGTCAATCACAGTCTAAATGCTCGCGGCTTAATTTTTAATGTGAATAAACAAAATCGTCCTAGAAAAACGAGGTTCTGTGTCCAACCTTTCAAAAACCTTCGTACATAATATGATACCGCCATTTGCAGTTCAGTTTATTGGGGGAAATATGTTTGACCCTTTAAGGTCCTTAGTATCTCGATGGACATTTTTGTCGTGTTCACCGATGCTTAGATGATGCAGATGATAACGCCAAAAACCATTACTGAGCATTTGTGCCCAGAAATGGAAAGGCGCCACGCACAGCAGCAATGAGCAAATCCTGGCGATCTTTCCTTGAGGGACTGCATACGATGTCGCCTGCTTACGGGTTGTATCAGTAGGTAACTTTAAAATCATCAACATTAACAAGAGGTCTGTCATTCTGAAGTAAGTCTGACGCATCATTATAAAAAAGCAACCAATGTTGCGACCAATTTCCTGTTTTCATGTGGTTTCAACTACAAAATAGCCTATGCTGAACGCTTGTCCTCCTGTAGCAAAAATCCACTCGTCTTAGTCAAATTATTTTCATCAATCGAGGTTGACACAATCTTTGCCCATCGAGATCGTGTCACTGCGTACCTGGAAAATGCAAAATTTTTCCTTTGTCATGATCTTACTCCTATGGAGCGTAGAATTGGGTCTCTCTTCTCACGTAAACCCACTGCTTCTCAGTCTAACGCTCCCCAAGTCGGTCATAATACAAGTGACCGTAAAGATTCAGCTTGTTCTACTCCTGCGACATCTGACTTCCACCTTCCCCGTACTCCTAAATCTCCATCTCATTCAAGCCACTCGACCCTTTTGCCTGCCCCTAAACGTGCAGCAACAGCATCAGCAGCCCCATTTGTCGTTTCGTATCCTCCGGATAGCCCCGCTGGGACAAATGAAAATCCGTCTACATCAGCTAGACCGATAACTTATCCTGTCCAACTGGGTGCTTCAAGCTCTACAGTTAAGTCACCCGTGGCTTGGCGTCTGAACGATGAGACTCGAAAACTGGATCAGACTCCAACCCAAAAGAAAGGTGGTTCAGTTCCATTTAGGGGTACGCCGCCTTCTCTTAGATCTAACAAGTCTGTTCAGCCCAGCAAGTCTACAAACCCCGCAGCTCCAATTATATCCCCGAATAACTCTCTGTCGTGCGTACCGGTTACTTATCAAAGCCCTCTTATATATCCAGCAAATAATTCATACATGCATTACCCTAAGTCATTTATGCCCCAACCTAGTTCAGGCTTCCCACGACTTAAGTCCAATTGCTCTCAGGTACGTCAACCTACCTCCTTTGACTTCCAACCTAGACCTGGTTTCCCACCCTTTTATTCTTATAGCTGCCCACCCTCCCCCACTAGCCTCTACTTTCCTTCTAGGCTCCCTCCTCCTCCTCCCCTTCCTCCACAATTTAACTACCAACAAGTCTATCCATGTTCTAACTCCCCTAAAATTCCAATGTGCGAAAACTATATCACTACATCCTTTAGGTCTTATACTCAGGCTTCTCTTGATGACTACCCGTACGTCAATAACTCTAGACTAACTAGTACTTATTCTACAAGTGTCATTACTTCACAGCTTATAAATCCGCCTCCAAATTTTTCTAAATACCGTCGACAGTAGCATTGCCGTTCGAAACACATTAAATATTATATTATTGAATGCCAGGTCTGTTATAAACAAGATGGCCCAAATCACAGCCATTGCTCTCGCAATGACGCCTGATATTATATGTGTAACAGAATCTTGGACACATTCTCTAATTCCTGACTCTGCCCTTCTCATAGATGACTTCGATTTTTACCGTCAAGAGCGCACGACTAGGCGTGGGGGCGGTTGTCTTCTTTATCTTAAATCCTACCTAAAGCACTCTCCCTATTACTTGGAAGTTTCCTCATTCACGGGAAACTTCTGCTTTGCATCTGTTATTCTCTCATCGCAAAGAAAGGCACTTATTGGCTGTATCTACAATCCCCCAAATTCTTCAGCCAGTGATGATTCAGAACTCTGTGAAATCTTTAAATTAATTTCGGCAGCTGCTTTCGATGTTAAAATAATCACTGGGGATTTTAACCTTCCTTAAATAGACTGGGTTCCCAATAGCTGTTCACCCAGATTCCAGCCCTTTCAAGATATTGTCAATTTTTCTAATTGGTCCCAACTGGTGCGCTCTCCAACAAGAGAAAATCACATTTTAAATCTAATCTTTACCAATAATATTCCTCCTCTTTTTGTTGCTTTAAAAAAGGACCTCTTTGACAGTGACCACGTATTAATTCATTGTTGCTTACCGATTGTCTTTTCAAAAAAGGCCAGCGCCGTTCGGACTAACATAAACTACGACTGCGTAGATAACGACTTAACAAATAACTATATTAGATCTTTGGATTGGTGTGGCTTCCTCTCCTGTAGCGATGCAACCATTCTTCGTGATGTCATGTCCAATGTTTCCAAGGACATCCTAGATTTTGTGCCGCGTAGATATCTCAAGCCTAATTCTTCAGATTCCCTTGTTCCTCATTTTCTTCACAACAGACTAAAAACGTTGAGACGGCAGCTGCGTGACCCATCCACTAGTTCCTTATCAGTTCATCTTAGAATCACAGAGATATTTCAGATGGCCAGAAGGATGCGCCAAGCGCGCGACCGGCAAAGTGAATCACTTGCTCTCAGTGACTCGAACCCTGGCAAATCCGTCGCTAACATCTTCCGTCATCGGTGCTCCTCTAAGCGTGGTCATAAACTTCCACCCCTGCTAAATTATAACAAAGTCTTCCTCACCGATGACACTGACAAGGCGGAGTTGTTTAGTGCTTCCTTTGCAAAACACATTGCTACCGAGTCCGATCCGGTCCCTTTCTTCCATTTGCTTTCAGATAGGACTCTGAGTACAATCGATGTCTCCATAGATCTCATAAAGAAACACATAAGTCTTTTGAACTACTCACACTGCTCAGGAACGGACGGGATTCCGAATTCGATTATTAAACAAGCGTCCGACCTTCCCATATTGCTTAGTCATTTATTCTCGGTTTATATTTCAAATGGATTCTTTCCTGAAACATGGAAAACGTCAATTATCATTCCCGTCTTCAAGTCTGGATCTCAGTCCGACGTTAATAACTATCGGGGCGTGCACAAAATGCCGTCTCTAGCAAAGCTTCTTCAAAGGATAATTTTCAATGAAATTCTTGACTTCAGTCTAGCTAATCAGCTTCTGACCTCTACTCAGCATTGACTTTTACCTGAACGATCCTGCGAAAGTTGCCACCTGGCATTTCTTAATCTTATAACTTCTCTTTGTGATGAACGGCAGTCAGTGGTAGTTATCTACTTTGATCTTAGCAAAGCCTTTGTCAAGGTGCCCCATAGACATCTTTTAGTAAAATTAGAAGCCCTCGGCATCCGGCCGCCTCTACTCGACTTCATCAGGTCCTATCTATCCGACCGATATCAGAAAGTCATGGTCGGTAATAGCTACTCGACACCTCACTTGATAACGAGTGGCGTAATTCAAGGTACGGCTCTGGATCCCTACTCTTCCTTCTGTACATCAATGATATTTCGACTGAACTTGGACATTTGCAAACTTTTTCTTATGCGATGACCCCAAGTGTGTTTACTCATATTCTAAGGACACCGCAAATGTTTGCGTTGAAAAAATTAATGCCGATTTACTACGCTTAAGCAGATGGAGTTCAACATGGCAGATGGAGTTTTCATCATCCAAGTGTAGTTTCATGTCTTTTGGTCCTGCCAAACTTCCTAGTGCCATATTTTTTCAGAAAACCCCACTCTTTGAATGCCTCGCCATAAAGGACCTGGGTCTAAGTTATACAAATAAGCTTGCTTTATCACCTCATGCAGATAGAATCTGTGCCAAAACCGCGCAGATATGTGGATTCATATCGCATAATTTTTCCTCCTGGAAATGCCGCTAAGACTTTAGCAAATGCTTGTTCTTCCAATCCTCGAATACTGCTGTCCTTTCTTCGGTAAAATGAACGCCTGCGACCGTAATAAAATCGAAAATGTTCAGGGGGTTTTCACTCGGAAACTGTTCTTTCAAGCTTCGTCCGGTATTTCTTATAGTCAGAGATGTCAGCTGACGCACATTATGTTTTTGGGGGTTAGAAGACTCGAAGCTGGCCTTTGCTTCCTTTTTGCGCATCAACTCTAGCTCCAGTCTTCCGCTCATTGACACTCTTACTCCGAGAGATCGGTCTTATGCCACGGGCAACTCCTGCATGGTGATTCCGCCCCCTCTTTGCACCACATCTAAGCGCTCCCTCTTTTTGCTTCTAAATATGCCTTCCTTTGGAATAATCTTCCGCCAGCAATTAGGTCATTGCCTAAGTTACTGGTATTTAAGTCAAAATTACGCAAACACCTTACACAGGAAAGCATAAAGGCACTTTTAACGGTCTCATTCCCGAACACTGAACTTCCTGACTTCGAGAAGTGTTACCCTGGAATTTAGTAGTAGATCAAGTAGGAACCCTCAATTATATAATAAGAAACACTGTTTTGAATTGGTTTCTAAATCCACTGCTATCACTACTCTCTCATAGCGACAATTTTCGCGGTTTTTGATGTCGTCTCCCGCATTCCGACCTCATGCGGTCTGTGGACGCTCACGGCGGAACCCTCAGTATTCGCCGTCTACTAGTAGTTTGGTCGGCTGGGCTCGAAGCGTACTGTGGCCGATCGCGTCTGGGTTCCTCTCGTCTGGCCTCTTGGACGCGAATAGTCTCATCCGGCGTATCAATCCGGCCCAGACCTTGTCAGTTCTGAATCCCGTTTACAATACCACATGCAGGCCCGTCCTGTCTGACCCGCATACGTACCCCTCAAGGCTGACATTTATTTCTGTTCTGACGATGACCGATTATATTCCGTTATATACCGCCACCTACAGGCCAGTCTTGCCCGAATTTTTCGGTTATTATTTTTTATTGAGGGGTTTTTTTCTCCAGTTAAATAAATCAAACCATTTTTAAAATTTGTACGGAGTTTTTTTCATCCCTCGCTAGTCATTTTTCTCAATGGACTACTAATTCAAAAACGATTAATTGCATTTTGTAAATATTCTGCCTACGTCGTCTAAAATTCGCATGTAAATTATTTTTACTTGCTTTGATAGGACCCCGACGGGTCTTTAATAAAAAATTATTATTATTACTATTATTAAATTGGGAGCAGGATAGGTATACTGCCGCGAATAAGACCGCTGCCCACGCATGTGGGGCTGAAGATAACATTGGAAATTCTGCAACATTTTATACGAAGTCCAGGTAAGGACGAATGAATTGCGGGGGTCTGCTAGGTACTGCGAAAGAGGACAGCCTTAAGCGAAGAATAGAATGGTCGGCACGATCAAACGTCCCAGTGAAATCAAAAAAGACGGTGCAAAGGGCGAAATTATTATCCTTAGATGGTAGAACATAATCAAAGGATGGAAGTTGAGAGGTGTTCCTACGCCGATCTTAGAAGATCCCATGCCGACCCACATTCGGTTACTTATTATCCGCTACGTGACACATCCTACTGTTGGCTGTCTTTAGGATTTTGAAGCGGCTGGAAGCGTGTCTATTTTCCAGAAAAGGTCAAATGACGCGAAATGAATGGGCTTGGGGATAGCAGAATGCATGATTCCTCCTAAGAACTCGGATAGGCTCTTCTTTGGAGATCGAAATTAAATATCCCAGACAGGAAGGACAAAAGAAATTTCACTTGCCTCCGTCTTTAAAATTTTGACCGGGACGCCATCTGGGCCAACAATCTAAATAGCGTCTGTTACGTACCAGAAGATAAGAGCCACAGTTTTGAGAACGACACCGGTGCGATTCCGGATGTTCGTAAGCGAAGCAGTCGGATTTTCCATGAGCGTGTTGGACAAAATTTTTGGTAATATCAGCGGCCATCATGGCGGCACACATAGGATTTGTCGCGGTCAGCCATTATGGACAGCCCTGTGACATTGTTCAGCGCGCAGCCGCCCCAAGGTCATTCACGCCATGCAGCGAGCCGTTCCAGACGCGATGATCTAAAGCCACTCGACCGATCTTAGCTCGGGCATACCCGCGTCCATACCGTCGCAGCTACCCAGGTGGTCACTTGAACGTATCTCTCCCTGCAACGACAACCTAAACCAGAGGGGTAACACTCGTCGGCAAATGTAACATACACCGGATGGAGACAATTTGAGCTTCACCCGCGAGCCTGAAAATGCGGCCGTCACTACTGTCCCAAGGAATTTTAGGCATGACAAGACGCTGTCAACAACGGCACTGAGTTTGCCAATGGCCACTGCCGCCAGAGAGGACAATTCTGGGTTCTGTATAGATTAAAAACCGGATTCCGGTGCCTTCTGTCTTCTTCTTCGTTTTCCAACATGGGATGATTGTAGCGCCCTGAGTTCACACTATCACGGATAAGTCACTCTAAATTTCCGAGAGCGTCTCAGAAGATTGTTGTTGCATATTTCTACAAGTTCTGACAGTGCTGGAAAGAGTTGAGCGGCATTTAACGGACGGTTTCGGCCAAGGTTGACCATTTCAACTGGCATCTTTTCTTCAGACAATCTCTTAGCCTGCCCAAAATACGTCAGATCAAAAAAGAACCTAAAAATCGTTTGGCTGATAAAATCGAGGAGAGAACCTAAGCATCCTACGGCGAAAAGATAAATGGAGGAGAAACTTATCCAGGTCGTTAATTATTTTCCTTCAGCAAACAATTTGAGAAAGAGGCGGATCTTAACCTTTGTACATTTCGTCAGTGCAAGTATTCGAGTGCGAACTTCGGAAGAAAACACTCCGGTCGTTAGATTTCAGGAATTTCAACATTTATGCCGAACGCGCAACTTATTTAGCAATGATTTAGATTTTAGGACGAAAAGTCTAGGGGGACAGCCTGTTTCTTAGCGGTGAAAGTCATATCATCCAGTAGTTGACTGTCCAAGGCACATCGCGATCGGATGCTCCCTTTGGATCTGTAAGACCTTTTTTGACATCAGAAGAGCCGACGTGGATAAAGAGAAGTAGATAATGATAGAGGAACTCACGAAAAAGACAACTGAGCACCACCACCAACTAGCTGAATTTGTAGGAAGTCAATTTGCCGCGACGAAACTGAGACCGGGGGAGTATAATAGCCCTACAGGAAAAAATATATTAGGGCCACGTTGAGAATACGATTTTGGAGGGAATGTGCTAGAGGGCTGGGCGCATTGTCCTATTTGGCGCAGATGCGTGGTTGGGGTTATTGCGCGGTATAAAATTACACTTAAATATTATCACCTCCTGAGTTTCAGATTTAATTTTTACCATGGTTTTGAAAGCTTGTTTGATGCCTCTCTTTTAATTACTCCATGTGGAAAGGGGTCAAATATTTCATCATCTGACGTTCTGTCACCGTCAGCAGAGGCATCGTCTTGAGCGACCACGGAGTCGGGACGTTTGAGATGGATCCCAGAAATATTGAAGTTACCCAAATCTCGAGAATGCTGCGAAGGCAGACAGGTGTTCGCTGTGACTCCGACCACAATTCCGCCACTCAGTGATAGAGAGGAGGGTGCAAGCTTTCGCTTTCAATCAAGTTTCTTTCGCGGCATTGTAACCTGCCAGGCAATATTTTTTCTTTAATTGCAGGGAGATAAATGTCGTTCATTTGCTTCAGTATATTCACTACGGCAAATACAACAGTTCTTTTACAACAGTACAAAGAAAAATACGGTCCAATGCGGCTTAAAAGTGCAGGTGTGACACAAAATTAAGGCATGCATGTTTTTAGAGGGTTAGAGGCAGGGCCATTGCCGACCCTATTTTTGTACAATGCTTTCGCAGATTCGCGCTCAAAATGATATGTATAAGGTGTCAAAAATATAGAAATAAGAACAATCTTTCGTTTGTCCTTGGAATATAAGCTGCGCTCCTTCACTTTGACCAGGTGCGGGAGCCACCGACAGGGTTATTTCTCTTATCGACGAAAACTGTCATTGAAGTTCGGCTCGTGAACGAATTTATGGACGATTGGGGGCAAAAAGCAGAGGAAGGTGACCATTTCCGACATAACCGAACTTTCATAAGGGGTTTCTAGCGGGTCAACTCCTGGGCGGAACGCCCCTAACGCGGAATTAAAATTGCGACTGACGGGTGGCGAACACAATCTGGCCATCTTCAAGAGAAAACCACTTCAGTTTCAGTTGTCTCAGTTTCATTTAAACAACTCACTCGATATTACGGACAGCAGCAGTCACTCAGATGACAAAGACACGACAGTGAGTGCAGCCGATCAGTGTAACTGCAGAACTGAGCCGGAAACGCACATTGTTCTCACAAAAACCAAAAATTGGTAAATACTGTCAAGTGGTGGAACATGCTTGCAAAAATGACGTCCGACGAGGTGTAGTAAGGCTCATAACAGTTGAAGGCACAACCAAACTTTGGCAGGCTTGGAGTTAAGGTACACAACGCCTGTTATCTAAACTAAATGAACAAAGCCTCTACCTAACCGAATTATCTCTGGACGTGATAGGATTAATCGAGAACTGACTGCCTGGAAACATCCCTGATAGCAAAACAGCCTTGTCGTTATAACATGTGTATCTGGGAGGCAGGGAAGCTGACTGGCTGCTGAGATTATTCTTCATGTAAAAGGAGTTATGTCAGAAAGAACTACAAAATTTTCGCACAGTATTGATGCAATTTGATTGAAAAGCAAGGCCCATGGGTTCCCTTACCTCAATCTACTCGTCATTTACCGACCACAGAGAACGGACCAAATGATCAACAATCATCTATTATAACATTATGAGAATTTATCCAGTCGTCCTAATGTCATGCTCACGGGTGACTGGAACGGAACAGGATTGACTGTAGCCCCATACTAGCGTCACGCCAACAATCGCCCTCCGACGAATGTTGTCTACATAAAAAATTGAAGCCACTACTTACAAAACACCTTATGTTTCCATATAAAACAGGTAAGGGACAAGGAGTTAACTATCTGCATTTAATTTTTACAAATACGCAAGCCAATATTAACGAAATCATCTCCGTGCTTCCATTCGACCGAAACCACCATGAAATGCATATGTCGCATTGTCCGTTATTCTTCGTTTTCCATGCTTATGATCAAGAAAACGCTTTGATGGGACCCCGACGGGTCTTTAATAAAATAATTGAATTGAATTGAATTTAATGATCCATCGAATAGTCCTCGCTGATTTTCTAAGAGGGGAAAATCCCAGTCTGAAGTCAAGATAATCGTCCCCACTGACCGCACTGCGTCTGTTCCATATGACAGCGAGTATTTGAAATGCAACCATGAAGGTACCAGATTTGGTGGATTCCAGACGTTGCAGTAGGTTGGGCGGGTAAACTTGACCCAAATGTGATTAAACTCGCGTCGTCCGGCGGGGCCTCGTAGCTCAGGTGGTTAGAGCGTTGGCTGTACTAAAGCCTTCCCCTTACTGCGTGGGTTCGAATACCGCCGAGGCGCCGAGTTTTTCACAGTTGGGTCAATATGAATTATAAATATGAAGTATAATTCCGCTACATTGCCAGGATCTTTCATGAGAAGGATACGCATGCAATAAGTTAGTTAAGGTCAATGTTCTCCCGTTAAAGGTAAAACGGACTATCTAAGATGGGTCTCAATTGATTTCTTCGTAAGATGGCACTCGAAGTGAGAGTTCGGACACGTTGCCTGTATGCCTGTCCATCGAATGCTGGTAACACTACAGTCACCCATAACGATAGAACTAGGTCTGTTAGCGACCAACTCTTTGTTCTCTAGTGGACATGTATCATCGTCGAATCCGTCCTCCGAAGTCGGTAAAAATAACACGGATAGGACTCCGAGAATCGGTTACTATATAAGTGCCCTTGTCGCCAAAAACTTCTTTGGTCTCCCTGGACAAAATGAAGTCTTTTTGGTCAACCAGATATCTTCCAGATTTGACCGTCATTGATTTGCTACACACATACTTAAAATCCCGACAAACCTGCAAAGCAGACATTAAATAATCTTCGGAAGCCACGTTTGCGTTGGAGGTGCAACGTCTAAAGATGTATCGGAATCTGCCTATCGAGCCTTGAGAAGAAACACTTGACGTTGTTCTATAAGTATCTTAGTTTGAAAAATTAAGTCATAAGTTTTTTAAATAGAGTTGTAATTGTTGCAACTATAGTACCGTTACCCAGAATAACATCAGCTTGTTTCATACAAACACCGTGTTTATACCTGTGGACTGATGCATAAACATATTCCATACCTTTGCATACATTCCACTCACGACATTTGACACAATTAGTGACGACAAAGCCCGGTTGAAAATGCCAGACAAAAAGGCTTTACTTCACATATTTTTGATTAAAAATTGTAATGGCCGTGCTAGCAAAGTTAGCGGTTAATTTGTTCGCATTCAATCTAAACAGACATAGAACTGTTTTCGACCCACTTCTCGCGCACTTGAACGATTGAACTACGTCAGAGAGTTAATCTACTCAAAAGATGCATAAGACCTTCACTTACCTTCCATATGCAAATACTTCGGGAGTTGTTTACCCATCATCGGATAAACATGCTGACATTTAATCAAAACTAACGAGTAAGGAAAAATGCAAAATCAGCCCACAAGCAAAGTATTAAAGCATAAGTCTTTTTCGGCTGACATTATTATGAAAAAATTGGCGGTCACGGTTAAATTCGAACCACAACAGCAAGCGCACGGCTCGAGTACAGCTAACGCTCTAACACCCTGAACTACGGGCCCACCACGAGCCATGATTTTAGTCATTAACGCAGAGGTCCCCGTATGCAGAATAAAGTTTCTTTTCCTCTTGGCGCATAAAACTATGTTTATGCATACTCTTGAGGTACTTTCACCTGAGTGTATCTTGCCTTCTGTTGTCTGTAGCTGTTCGTGAGCGCTTGTTTGAGCCCAAAACCTCTTTAACACAGTTGCGTGGAGCGTTAGGCAGAGGCACCTCTGTTGAAGTCAGCAGTCACAAATTACTAGGGTATTTATAGAATTTAAATTAACTACGTGATTAACCAAATGATAATCAAGGCCTTTCATAGGTTGAGGTAATGATCCCTCAATCATGTGGTTTTTTTCGCACCTCCGCTGTTGCTGCTTAGCCCCACCAGTCACAACGCCTGCCTGCTTCACGTTTTTTCAATGGGCACCGATGAGACTCCCGTGTATACAATTCAACAGTTGCACGATGCAGTGGCCAAGGGTAGGTCATTTGCAAATTATATACCCCTGTCAAAGGGGATCTTCCTAGAGTGGAGGTTATATTGTCTAACAAGATGAACATTGACGAATGTGATGAGGTAGTTTTTTTTCGAAATTTAATGAACAATTAGGAAGGACTGACTGCCTTACAACAAGCCTGCTTCAGGGGCAATGTTGAACTCGCCCGAATACTTGTTAACCACGGTGCGGACGTCAACTGGTCAAAACACAAGCAGGGATATACGGCCCTGATGTTTGCCGCTATCGTATGCCATCTCCCACGTTCACATATACTTAGTCCGGAAACCTTAATTTAGTTTCTTTTCTCCTGTCTTGTGGTGCTTCAGTTTCTGCGACGAACTCCCTCAATCGCACAGCTTCTGAGATGGCTGCGTTTGTTGGTAATTAACTAACTTCTCATATCTCATTATTTCCAGGAAACTACTTCGTCGTTGCCCTAATAAGCAACTTTATAGACAAAGAAAAGATTGCTTTCTTTTCCACTCGAAAGGAGGCGAATGTGGCGAAAATCCCAGCTGTTCTTGTCGACCCTTTACATTATCTTGTCGTCCGACTGAATTTTGCACCGGTTAAAGTAAGCCCTCTTTCTGTTTTCTTCTTAACGATCTCGCAAAATGAATGTAATCATTCTTCACCTTTGAATTGCCGTGAAAGCACGTCCGGGCTTTGGACCTTCATTGTTAATAACGAAGCAAATTTAGCTTAAGCCTGACTCGAACTGGAACAGTTATAGCGACTGATGTGTTTTTATCAAATATTGCTTTGTGTGTGATGTATTGTTAATGATGCAAGGATAGTATATGTTATTATTTTTTCTGAAGACGATTGGGGAAAAGTGCAATCACTTAATCAAGTTATCCCCTTTTGGACGGTAGTGCATGTGTCGTGTAAATGCAACCTTAACAACACCAGCGGTGCAGTGGGTTCTTGCGCAGCTTATCACCTGTCTTTTTAGAGTGATTCTAGGAAACGTCCTCCGGTTGCTGGTCGTCAGGCCTTTAGCATTATAAGGACGAAACTAAGTACTTAAGCCAAAATGGGACCATTCGTTCTGTAGGGCTTTCTGTTATTTACTCCGCAGCGCTGTGTGACTTTTAGCTCAGATCGTATGTAAGTGTAAGCGACAACGGCAGCAACACTAAGATGACAGCTTGTTGCATATTTGCGTCGTAAACTATTGGTAGCCCAACTTCAGGTTCCGGTGGGCTTGAGCTTCGAACTCATACAGGCAGAACTGATTGAACTCGTCATGCGACCGCCCGCGTGGATTACAGCCTTATGACGAAAGGATAAATCGGCGTACGCCACTCTCCTGAGACAGGTGTTTTTTATTGTCGTGAGGAAAGACCGCACACGATCGACCTCCATCTTCATGAAAAAAAACCGCGTAAGTCGCGCTGACCAAGGATATGGCCGAATACGGTGGATGACAGGGCACATGTTTGATCCTTGTTTGATGCAGCCGCACTGTCTATTTTTGACACAAATATCCTGTGCGCATTAGTAGTATGCAGAGGCCGTAAGACAGAACGATTTAAGTCTACTCTCCAACACGGTCTTTTTTTCTGCCAATCCTGCCGCAGGAATTACTGACTTTTTCTTAGAAAAACAACTCATGCCACCGCCTAAAGGTTGACTATGGCTGATTATTTTCCCCCAAATTGCATAGACGGTACTCAGTAAAGGGAACAGTTAAACGTGGCGAGTTCCCCGTCATCCCGACATGCGCCATTCAGTTTACAGCTTGCAGTCTTCGATAATTATGCTGCAAACAACAAATGAATCCTCAATGTTGTTGTTTGGTGACAAACCACCACATTACGTTGATATAGTCTAAATGGCCGCTGGTTTTGTGGGAGCCACTTGGTAGTGCGATGATTTTTTGTAGTTTGTAAGCCTGAAAGTGGGCGTTTCGATAATCCCCTCGCAGCACGCAAACTCGGGGCTCCAAAATTGTGCCGAATGGCTGTGGGTGAAGCCTTGCCTAAGGGTAGGCAGTTTCCATCATGCTATAACACCTTTAGAGCTTGTAACCGTTTCCTGGGTGGCAGATTCATCAGATCGGTGCCCAACCACACTGTATGTTCTTTGGCTGCTTATTTGTTAAACCTGAGCGCCTGCACATTTAACAGCTAGTCCTCTCGGAAGGCTCTCCATTACACACAATCCCCGTGGCCGCCAGCCATGTCTTTTCTTCCAGGGTTCTTGCCATGTAAAACCAAAACCCTCCCTGACTCCAAGGCTACCGACAGTAGGTTGACCCTTGTGAACCAAATGTATTACCACTGATAAAACCCAGACTACACATAGTACATTCATTTTAGAGCAGTGAAATGCTAACCTTCCACTGACTACTCGCCTAGAGTAGGACGGGAGCTAAGATTTTGCTCTTAATCGGCCCCCCATTCTATGACCCCTTCTACCGTCATCTGCCCGCAAGATCCTGGGGTAAAACCAGGGTATTATAGGTGATCATTTAGTCAATAACCATATCAACTGGACTAGGTCCCCGCGTCCTGTTGACTGAGATTTGGCCTTTCCTAACGAGCTTTCATTTTCGACTTGACTCCCATTCTGATGATTTCAGAGGAGTGGCGGATAATGGCTAATGAGCCAGGAACGGTCATTCCAGTCTCTGTGCCTTTGTCGGCAATTCGTTCTGATGACTGATTTTGTTTCGTACAGAGCGTTGACAAGACGCTTCGCAAACCTGGCAGTCGTGATGATCCTTCTTGGGAAAAACACTAACGTACTTTTCCTCGAAAAAATGAGAAAGTACTCATGATCGTTCTTTAGAGATTGACTTCATCTTGAAAAGCGGCCTGTATGAGAATTCATAAGATACTTTGCTGGAATGCATGTTTGCCTTCATGCTCGCAAGCTTCTCGATTTCATTGACTAATAGGGCTGCCCATTTTAAAAACACACAACCATCTATCAGTATGTTTCATGGCCGCCAACGAGCCAGTGGGTTTATTGACGTTCCCACCTAAGCGCGGTCTATGCGACCCTAAATCAGTATTTGACAGGGAGAAGTCAAGGCAGGAGGTCGTACGGGGCCGCCGGTTATCGCGCCAAACGAGGGCCAGAAAGGATAAAACAGACCACAGCCGAACGGAGGTCCATGTGCCACTTGCAGTCGTTATTGGGAATGCGCGCGTCGGGCAAGGTACATGCGTAACCCACGGGATTTTAGTTGGAGCCCTGTGCTTGACTCCACTACTTGATACGTCACTCTAATATCCAAATTGCCCAATTATTCTAAACGCCTTCTCGGGAAAGGTCTCTTGAATCGCAACCTGACTTTTTCTGCATATTTTTCATTTTCGCTCAATTTTACCCTCTCTGCGACCCCGCGCCAAGGTTACTCACGGAAGTGTCAGCAGTGTTTAGAAATTGAGCCATCAAGGGTCGGGTCACAAGTTTCGTGTACCTGAAAGCATTCCTCTGCATTGAGGTACACACCTTGATAGGGGATAGTAGGACTTGTGACCATCTTGCCATCCCGTGGATACACTCAAGTACTTGGATGGCGAGCTGGCAATGCCCCACACCTCCTCTTCTGATGGGTCATTTTTTTGGAGCCAGTGACGCCTCTCTATTTCCCGTTTATCTTTGCAACCTACCGCATAAGCGTATTTGGCAGGCCCGGCAACCCTCAGCAAACACCGTCACTACTGAGACATTACAACTTTCGTCTTTCGCAGGTCTTTCTCTACCTCTCCTCGCCGACTGGCAAACCGCTGCTGGAGCAGTGGAAGTCGGTTGTGTCGGTGTTGGAGGAACTGTTGAAGCAGTACTTTACGCCACATCAGACGCACGAGGCGCTGGCCTTAAAATTCCACCTGCTTGCCTGCTGCGTAAGGCGCGCTGGCGAATTCTACGATTCCGAGTGCTCCAAGCCGCAGGAGGGGGAACAGAAGGAGCCTGCCATCTGCCTGGAGCCACTGATCAAACTGTTCCTACGCGGAGGGGACCCCCACGGCCTGCCGATGGGTATTTCTCTCTCTCTCTCTCTCTCTCTCTCTCTCTCTCTCTCTCTTTGACTTTGCGTGTTTCTTTTAACCATCTCACTTCTCCACCTGCCAGGGCTAATTTGCCAGCTGGGGGTGCACCCTTTTTCATCACTCACATAGTGTTAATGACTGCAAATCCGCCCGACTCGTTTGCGTTCCCCAAGGCACATACGGATGTAGCGGAAATAAGACGGTTCTAATCCTAGCATGGGTCTTGCCGAGTTTCAGGACAGCGACATTGTTCTGTTTTGCTGTAGTGTTCAAATCAATTCACATTGGTGCTCGCTCCTAAGCCGTGGAGGCTGATGGGAGGCTGACGAGACTCGTAAACTTGATCAGGGCATTCTAGGAACTTATTTGCACGGAATTTCAAACAAATTGTGGGTCAGTTAGTGTCCATTCGTGCTAACAGCGCTCTGGCGACAACAGTTCGCGCGCTCCTCATGATAATGTACTATTTGCGCTAGCCGCCGTACTCGACAGTCAGAAGAGATTCTTGTTTCTTCGTCCTTGGGCATCAAAACTCACCGATCCTCGGAGCTACTGCCTGTCGCCTTTGCGCTAAAAGCCCACCGCCTCAGACGGTTCGATCACGCTCTCTGCCGACTGGGAGAGGATATCAAAGCCGAAAGTCTTAACGCATATAACTCCATTTGGACGACGATTGCTGCATACCCAAACAACAATTGCGGGACATAGACCACGCCATTGATAACTACCTCTAATAGGCATACGCACCGTGAAAAAATAAGCAATATTATAGTTTTCACATTTTTGACAGCTCGAACGTCGCCAGAAACAAAGTCCATGGTTTGCCTCACAGAATGAACGCAGCAGTGGTGACCTGTGCGTGAGTTATTTTATGCTGGAGCAAATTTATGCAACATCCATCGCACTCTTCCTCCATTCGCCCTATTCGAATGGGAAGACAGTGTCAAGGCAATCGGAGGTGGACGTGAACGCAATGATTGACAAAACCAAAGCCCTCTACGCATGCCACACACGTGCCCGATTGCAGCGAGGACGGTTCGGATCCCGCGTGCATGAGAGTGCCACAAAGAGCACATAAAGAACAGGCCATTACAGTCGGCCTCAATCCTGAGATTGATAAAAATAAAGCCCTCTACGCATGCCACACACGACCCGTATTCCACCGTGTGTGCTCGGTTGCTGCGAGGACGGTTCGGATCTCGCGTATGTACCACAAAGAACAAGCCATTACAGCCGGCCCCAATCTTGAGATCAGTTGTCAACCTCCTAAGCCACGACTGATAGCACGTCGTTATAGATTCAAGCTTGTCAGATTTACTGTAGCCGAGAATCCGCCGGTGTGATGTGTGGATGGTCTTCCCAGTGTCTACTTCACTCTCCCATCCACCAGTCGATTGCCTGAGCCTGCCAATCAACCGGAGGTGGGGTTGAATGCAGTGGCTGACGCGCTTTAAACGTCTACATCTAGAGCACGTCTCCATACGCGGATGCAAGGTTGTAATTCTAGACCCGCCCAGAATCAGCGCAACCCTGTAGGCGCGTACCGTGGGCCAGCGTGACGACCGTTTTGTTCTCCGTTGTGGGGTCTTAAGTGTATATATACGCATTTATTGATAACATAGCAACTCATAACAGGAATACCTGACTGCTCCAAAAGGCGTTAATCACAAACACCTCTTAGGTACTAGACAAAAGCCCAGACACGTGTTTGGCTACTTTTGTCTGTTAGAGCACGATATGACCCTTGAAAATCACGGTGATGTTGCTAAATGTCTCAACTTATAAAGAGGATAGATACGTTGCCAAGGCAGGCTACATATGCGACCCTCTGGTACTTCCCGTTCTATTCGGTAGTGCGTCGCGGCTGGGGATTGTTAGGACGTTTTTTCCGGTGAGGTCTTCCGTTTATAATAACAAACCGCGACTTAAAAGTCTCAAGTGTTTAATTATTATTCTAAAAGCGTCAGTTTTCTAGTCCGATTGCAGGACAAAGCATGCCGCCGTTTCCGGCATGTTATCCATCATCACCAGCCGCATCTCAATCTCAGGGCACAGGGCGGATTAAGGGGGGCTGACAAATCGACGATTTACTCCGCACTTGGTCAGCCTGAAGCAATAAAGATAGAACATGCGTGAGCCAAGATTCGCGTGGTAATTTAGTATCCCAGGGGTCGGGAGCCGAAACTGTTTCGATGACTGTCCACCGCAGCGGATAGCGCAACTGCAGTTGTTCGGTTGCCTGAGTATTACAAGTGGTGCTCATTCCGGCTGGACGTAGCGTAGGTACTGAAGATCATGACAAGTTGGCCGAACTCCGCCAACAGACTGCTTTTTAAAATTTTGCAACATATGGATTTGTCCGATCAGCATTTTAATTTATTCGTTTGCTGAATGAAATTGCTGGTTAGTGCTAAGGAAAATTTTAACATTTACACAGTCGGTTGGCAATTCCTTGTAGTTCCGGTTGTTGGAGCACCATGCGGATTCGAGAGCTTCGCGATTCGAGTCCGTTCTAGGGGGGCACTTGTCTTCCTGGTGTATGAGGTCGTAATTACACAGTCATGCCTCGCCAAAAGATAATTGATTCTTCTTATAACTACAGACTACGTCGGGTTACATCCATGTAGTTCGCCTCAGAAACTTCCGTTAACTGACCTGGCGACGGTCATATAGGCTTTCTGTCTAGTGTTTGATGAACTTCTTGAAGTCGTGGAGCTGCGTCCTTCGACGTGGAGCTGTCGAGAATGCTGGGAAGCAGCGGCGAGAAGTTAGTCCTGAGCTCCTGAACAAGTAGGCTGCCAGTGCTCAATTCCTTCACTCTACACCCCCGCTGTCATCGCGCACTCAGAACTTGTAGGACACCTTCGCAGCTCCCCGCAAGAACGACAGACCAGCAAACCATATTTCTGCATAAATTCTCGCTTTTCTACAGAACTAGACTGCTGGCAAATTTGGGGAATTTCCGAGGACGCCATAACTGGTCGGACCGCGGGGAGAGAGGGAAAGGGGCGTTGCTAGGCCTTCGCATTCGAATGGACAGACACAAATTCATCAGTCTCTGCCACGCCCATTTCTTCACTCCCGCCCGAAAAAAACACTTTGCCCATCCTACGTCGAGATAATGCCCTAGGCGTGGATATTTGTGGCCATCACACACTGTGGGCGTTTCCGTGGCCATCCTGTCGCCTCCTTTTCGTGCTCACGCGCACATGTCGCTCGTCCGCCGAGAGAAAGGGGGGGGGGCATGGGAGGAACTGTCCCCACCGAAGGCTAGCTACAAAGTTTACAGGCCCTAAGGTCCGAAGAAAAGGTAGCCGCGGTAATCCCTTCAGGAGTGGTTGGGCACCGTTACCGTCAGTAAGATCACAGGCCATAGGGGACAAATGTTGACTGTTATTAAGTTCGGCCACAGTCGTTGCGGTGCGGCGCGCTCATGAAACCCTAAACTTCTGTGTCGGAGGCGGAAGGATACTTCCACCTTGGGATCTCAGTCCCACGCGAAGTCATCCATCCACTATGCTGCCATTCTCCGCCGGGATCTGTTGTGTTTATGGACGGTCGCAGAACCCCGGTCTATGTTCTGAAAGGTTTCGCAGCAGACGGAATAACTAGTTCCCCCCGCCCCCCTTTGCAACGAGGGTTAGACTCCAGTGATTTCCACTTGATGCGGCCTCTATATCGCCCCGCGTATGTGAGGTCCGTACACCGAGTTGGAAAACCCGTTACCCACAGTAAGGCCACGAATGTTTTTTTTGATTTGCAAGACAAAGTCGAGATGCCTAGAGATGCTCCTGGGCGTTTGACCGACGAGATTTAAATCACATCTGCGCCCTCTGTGGAAACACTCGCCTCCACGCTCACACGAACCGGACTTCAAGAAGGAGGTATTCTATCTGCGACTGCACTGTCACGTAAGGATACAGGCACTGTAATCTACCTATAATTCCAAAGGGGGATTGAGCCATTCGGCCAGTTGTCAACTCTCAAACCATGATGGTTAGCACATGCTAATTGCAAAGCGCATTTGGTTATTACTCGTAAAGAAATTAGGTAGTGATGGGATAAATAGTTCCTCTGCAACGTGGGTTAGACTCCAGTGATTTTCACGTATGTGAGGTCCGGGTAGAGATTTGGAAAATCGGTTCTCTCCAGTAAGGCTACAAGCCATAAGGGTATTAGAATGAGACGAATGGTAACCGCTAGCTATTCTGTAGACTTGACTCTGACCACTGAGAGAAGGAAGTGAGAGTGAGGATTGAGCTCTCCGACGAGGCGAATGAGAGGCTGTTCGTCCTGATAAAGTTACATTCAGACATCAAGAACACGTAAAAAGTGGTTGTTTCCGAAACAGCCAAGATAATTATTTTACTTTTTAAACAATCAGTTTAGATTGCGCAAATTGCCCTCCATGTAGTATGTTACTAAGTCAAGTAACGATAGTTTCTGAGATGCAGATCACACTGAATGAGAAATTAGGTACTGGGTCCCCTTGAAAGTGACCTTGCCCTCCCCATGACCTCCGTTCCCAGTTGCAATTCGGACTAGCAACAAGGTTGGGCACAGTAATCGAAAACTCTGTCTAGCGCGTGTTCCCTGCAGCTACTAGTGTGCATGGTATCGCCGCCTATTCGGCGTTTCACAGGCAAGTCGAGACACAACTCAGTGGTAGGGGGTGCTCACCGATCGTTCCTACGGAACTCACTCATTCCGTTGTGCCTTACGGACTCTCTCTCGAACCCAACCAGCGGCCGCACAGCGGCGCATGATATAGGCAGAATGACATTACCGACAAAGACAAGGGAGACTGCAATGGCTATTTCTGGCTTATTAGCCGTCGTCAGCCAGCCATACCCAACCCCGAAGTGTTGAACACCCGAGGCTCGAACTCGCGACCTGTTAGTTGGAAGTCCACGCCCCTAACCACTGGGCCACGAGCCCGTTGCCCTGTCGGTTTCCATCGGGAATATACAATGGCGGATGGCGGCTAATGAGCCAGAAATGGTCATTCCAGTCCTCTTTGTCTTTGTCGCTAATACCATTCTACCGATATCATGCGCTGCTGTGCGGCTGCTGGTTGGGCTCGAGAGAGAGCCCATAAGGCACAACGGAATGAGTGAGTTCCGTAAGAACGATCGGTGAGCACCCCCTACCTTTGTGTATTCCACATCGAAAACCAACAGGGTAACGGGCTCGTGGTCCAGTGGTTAGAGGCGTGGACTTCCAACTTACAGGTCGCAGGATCCAGCTCCAGGTGTTCTACTCTTCGGGGTTAAATATGACTGGCTGAAGAGGGTTAATAAGCCAGAAATGGCCATTCCAGTCTCCCTTGTCTTTGTCAGCAATGCCATTCTACACACAACTCAGTCCCCCTGACTGGTAACTGGCATGAGGATCGCTTTGGCCATTCCCCCATTTACGAAAATTGAATGAATTAGTCCTTAATCTCATTTGATTTCTTTTTTGGATTTTCGGATATACCCGACGATGGATCCGAGGACAAGGCCCAAAAATCAGATTAAGTAACGACTGTTTCAGTGGTTTAGATCGTACTAGATCAGACTTGTATAACGAATCAAAAACCACTGGGGTATCCAACTTTATGCAGTCGGCGAAGACTTTCCTGGCAGCTAACACGTCAAAGGACTTAGCCAAGTGCAGATTCGGATCCGTTTTCGGCTGGTTTGACTTCGCGTTTATTATAGCCTGCAGCAGTAAACAGCGGGCACTGCTTAAGTGAGCCATGTTTCCACAACAGTAGATCTGAGCAAGGTACAGTGCGTTACCTAACTCATGAAAGGTTTCGAAATTTACGAATGATTACCAATCAATCGCAAACCGACACCACTTTATGAGTCCAATGTCTATGTTAATTAAGCACAAGTTTAAAAGAAATAAAAACATAAAAGAAATATTAAAGGCAGTGTTGCGTTGTTAAGAAATTCTAATTTTTTTAGACAAGCGCAATATCCCGAAAACGTCAAAATGGCTCTAATTTGGTAAACTTCGTTTTTAGATGTATATAATGTATTCTCATACCAAAGACGTAATGAATATGAAAGTACAAATAAAGTGACGTTTAATAATACTGTTTCAGGGAAGTTTACATCTAAATATCGTTTGCGAATTAGTGCGGTTAGTGGTCAACTGCGTACATTCTGAGTGTAGATTCAAAAACAGTTTTCTGGGGATTCGTGATATTCTTGACTCCTCTGAGTCGAATGAGATGGGGTTTAACAAGAGGAACTGGATTTTGCTTGATTTCACCGATGGGGACGTCGTAGGAACAACAGTTTTCATAAGGTGACATGCTGTCAGGCCGATCGGTGCCTGATAAACTTAAATAGAACTGACATGCGTGATCGTAAACACCATTTTGTGTTTGTAAAAAGAACTTTTTTCCGTTAAATTAATTTACACTTTTCGTTTGTTTTGAATTACGCTGAGTTTCAGATCGGTCTCGCAATATTGCTGAATACTTCATGATATTCAGTGTTTTTATCCGATCGTCCATAAAGACATATTCTGAATTACCTGTCCGTTAAAAACTTGAAAATAAGATAATTATTGAAGGCGTTTACCGAATTACTGAGTATTTGGACACTCCTTTTCACGAAGAAGGTCGTTTGGATCACATGTAAATACTCATTCAAACAGCAAACTTTATTTTTGAAAAAAATGGCTGGCCACAACGAAAGTTGACAACGAATATGCCTTCGATCAATAAAAAACTTTCCCTTATAAATTACCTCTTTAAGAAGTGCTTTATTACTTCACTCCGTTGACGGATCTCTGTGTAAGTTGCACTTTTGCACTGTGAGGCCAAGAAAAAATTTGACACTTTTGGTCGTTTTTTTCACGTTTCTAAACAGGGCTAATATTTTTCAACCGTAAACATAAGAACATGCCTTTCTCTATACGTTGAAGCCATCTCCACTATTTTTGCTCGCTTTTAGACCCCGTTTTTCGATTTTGAATGCACGGCAGAGCGCCCATATAAATGCTGATTTTTGCTGAAACTATTAATTTGTGCTCGTTCTATTTCTAAATAAGATATGCACCGAAGCTAAACTACATGACAAGTAGCGTTTCATCTGTTCAAAACTGGAAATAAGCATTCGGTGGCGCTCATTTATGTGACATCAAGTACAGTTTCCCAAACAGCGAATCAATTTCAGCCTATTTAAACAAGGGCATCCTTGCCAGCGTTATTACTGCACTTTAGGACACCAAATCGCACAGATCTGATGTCTTTTAGGAATTGATAAAACCTGGGATTTTTAAAAATAAACTTTGTGTTAGCAAGTTGGTTACCACGGTTAGCATCGGGCATAAAATAAATTTTCAAGTTTGGCTTAATCTGTTTATTAGAACTCTCGCGGGTAAATTACTCTACTTTCAATGAAAAACTCGCTCATATGCGTTATCGGAGTCTAGGGCATGTATTAGCATAGGTAATTGCACGGATGTATTGCAACGTCCATTTTCGCTAAAATTTATTAATATTTTGCTTGGCATAATTATGCGAACACAATTTCTGCACAAGAAAAAGACATTTCACCGAAGGAAGTGGATGAGCGGACAAAATGCGCAACGTTAAAGGCGTCCAGAAATTCTCACATCAGTTTCCGTTATCAGGTTTCATTAGATAGGTCCAGTGCTGTATGCATCTCGTTACACCCTCGTTGTGATCCGCATATTAACGAGCTTGTGCTCTTCGCCCTGTCCCCTCCCCCTACCGCCCGCAGGCCAAGAACGCTTCTTGCGCAGATCTATCTCCACCTTCCCTCGCATGGAGTCCACCCTCTGGCAGCAGGTGGTACGTCAAGTGAGCGATGTGGAACCCGGTCTGAGCCCCACGGCGCTGTCCATCCTGGAGAACAGCATCAACGGCCTCTCGCCCTTCTCACGATCCGCCACCGGCCGCGGCCTAGACACCGAGCCCTGCGCCACCTGTGCTGACATGGGCGGTGGCGGCTCTGAGGTGCAGGTGAAGCGCTGCTCTCGTTGTCGTGAAGTCGCCTACTGTTCCACCGCCTGCCAGCGTCTGCACTGGTTCACCCACAAAAAGTACTGCCCCATCCTCAAAGGTTTGTTTACACCGCCACAAGGGTCACTTTTATCCACCGTATGTAACCCTCCATTCGCTGCACCTCTTGCCTGTTGGGTTTTTCTGCGGGCTATCCGACGCTTCCATAGTGAGGCTGTAAATAGGTCGACTCCCAGGTCTGAATATTTATCAGCCAGGTGTTCGGCAGCAGTAATACCTTCGAGCATAACTAGGCCCCCGACAGGGCAAATCCTCTACCACTCTTCTGCTTCAGTCTTATTTGCTTTCTATCCACCGTATACAGTCTGTCATTTACGACACATGTTTACAGCCGCCTGCTTTGACGCTAGTTGCAGGGGCCTTTAGTACCTCAGCTTCATAGGTTTTTTTTACGACTAGCATATTTATGAAGCCTTTCGAAGGAAAATACTGGCCTACCTGCGGACTTCCCCGTGCTTTAACGGTGAATTGGCCTTCAGTGAAGACTGAGTGTTAAACACACCGGCTCACAAGTCTGACGGTTAAACCGTCAAAGACCGCGGTGGCAATAGCTTCGAGCGCACCTCGGCACCTGTTACCTAGTCAAGCGGTATTACGGCCTTTCTAATGTTGCTCCACTAGGACTGATTGTAAGTCTCGTTTCACTTTAGTGCTCATCAAGGCGCCTTATCGCCTGTCAACTGTTTTCGAACCTAGAAGTGTGCTTATTATATGAGGCGTCCGAAACAAGAAAATAACTAATAAACTGATGAACTGGCTCCTTGATAACTGCATATAATCCCATCGTCTCCCGAAAGAGCGTCACATGTCATGGACTGTGCCGGGCAAAAATTATTATATTAAAGTCAAACGGACCGCTGAAGCGGTCGTAAGTTTCTTCTCGCCAGTTCATATTACAACTTACTGGCAGACTGTCACATCAAGTGATTGACCAGTTGAGTCAGCTGCCGCGAACGGCTTCCTGAAGAACGACCCAGTTGGCTGACCGCCACCGATAGGATCTGTTTTACGCGCTCATCGGGGGGCAGTTAGCCAGCTAGGAAGGACCGCCTTTCACCCCGGCCGATGCGAGACCAGCAACCTCTACTTGAAGAGTTGGTTCTTCTGCGTGCGGCACCATTCACCCACTGGACGCGGGCCATAGTTATTCGCTCCTCATGCCTTTCGGACGACTTGTTAGAGGGGTGGCTTCGCGTAGGACCATTACTCACAGATGGCCGGCTGCATCCCGTCCTCTCTCATCTGCGGCTAGTTCATGGTTCGATTTCGTCACCTGTCCGTCTGCCGGGCAGTATATTTTACTTGTAATAGCTGTTTGCTGTTGATGCTTCATTGACTTTGCCACCGCATTCGATTCCCTTCATCGTGAGTCCCTGTGGCGGATAATGGCGCAAGATGGTGTACCGGCAAAAATAATCGCCATGATCAAGGCCTATTATCGCTTTACTACTGCGAGAGTCCTGGTCCGCAACAATCTTCCCCAACCGTTCGGTATTCGGTCGGGCGTTCTACAGGATTTTATCACGTCACCCATTCTGTTCAGCTGGATCCTCGAGAGGACCCTACACGAGGGTGACGGCGTTGAGTTTGCACCCGCGGACACCGACTGACTGATCTCGACTATGCCGATGATATCGCCTTACTTGCCTCAAGTTTTGGTGATCTGCAGTCTATGGTGTCACGGGTGAGCGAGGTCGCTAAGTCGGTTGGTTTATCCATAAACGCTGGGAAGACCAAAGTGTTTTCAAGCTGCATCCCTGACCAGGAGAAGGCACCCCTCGGGATTGATGGCTGTCAACTTGAAGAAGTAGACAGTTTTAAATACCTTGGGGCGAGGTTTTTTGCCTAATGGACAGAGTAAGGACGACGTTGTCTCCCGAATCGATGCTGCCCGCTTCGGAAATGCCTATGGATCCGATGTGACCTCTCCATCGCCACTAAGATTCGCGTGTAGCTTGCATCTGTCCGATCTGTCCTTCTCTACGGTTGTGAATGCTGGGCTTTGCGCGTGGAGGACGAGCGAAAACTGGAGGTATTTGACCACCACTGCTTGAGGACCATCCTTCGAGTGAAGTCCGCCGACTTCGTTTCAAATGAGGCAGTCCGCGCTCGCTGCGACAACATCGCTAGGATAACTTAGGCCATCCAAGGAAGACGACTGAGGTGGTCCAGGCATGTTCTTCGTCGTCCACCTGAGGAGCTCAGTGTTACTGCCCCGGATCCGGCACCGTCACCCCATTGGAGGCTTCAAAGAGGGGGTCAGTTCAAAATCTGGCTCGACGCAGCTCGTCAAGACATGTTCTTGTACCTTCAGTATTCGGTCTCCGTCGTTGGCGAAGGGAATGGATTGAGCTGTCCAGATCTGCTGCCACGGATCATCAGGCATGGGGAGGTACAGTTCGTGACATCATCGAGGCTGGCTAGATCAAACATGATCGCAGCCGTACAGGTGCGGAGGGTAAGTTTGGTCACGGGAGTCAACGTTTGATCCTATTCATCTAAACTTACACCATTAGAAGTCATTACAAACGTAATAACTGCATTCAGAATTGGCTAGTCTTCATCGTAACATTGTCTACGCTGGTTTCCTTGGTCATTTCGCGTAACCAGAGTCAGTCTACCTTGAGTGATATTAACCAGTTTTTTTAACATCAGTTTTCAGTGAAAACGGTTATTTTTCCGCGCTTGAGACGGCTGCAAAATGGTGTTATAGATGCGTTCTCAGTACTGAGCTTGTGCGTTTGACTCGGACATTTGTGTAACGATTTCACTCTAAACGACCAAGTACGTATCGTCAGTGTGGGTATTTCTGTCGAGCCTATGTTGTGTCTTGATAGTGTTAAGCGCATTTGTTTTAAAAGGTATTGTATTACTACTACTACTACTACTACTACTACTACTACTACTACTACTACTACTACTACTACTACTACTACTACTACTACTGCTACTACTACTACTACTACTACTACTACTTCTTCTACTACTACTACTACTACTACTACTACTACTAGCACCAGCATGACTACAACTTGAAACCCTACTTTTCGGGTTTTGGGCAAATTTTACGACCACAGCCGTCTTTTTCTCTCCCATAGAGCATCATGAAGCCGTTGCTCGCCACAACGCCGAACTGGCGGCAAAGAAGGAAAAGACCGCGCCGCCACCAGTGAGACACGAAGTCGCCGCCGAGCTGCAAGCAGCCTTCAATGGACAAGAACAGACCTAGGCGAACTGTGATTATTCATATTGATTAGTATTAAAACTCGCCTAATGCCCTCATAAATGACTTCCCTGTTTGTCGCTACTAGTCTCCTTGGGACTCCTGACGCTTCCCAAAACGTAGCCCGTTGACAAGGTACTCGGTCGATTCTGTAGCCACCTTTTTGACTGTAGGAGACAAGCTCTCTTCCTTTCGCCGGGATCTCAGCACCTTTTCGAAGTCTGCCTCTGTGACAGATCACCCGACTTCCTGATCGACCACATCCCACAGCCTTTTTTGCTAAAATCCGGTCTCTGTTTTCCGGCGCGCGCTTAAGAAGAAACAGGCGTAGATGAGAAGGACTGGATCCTAGGAGGTGTTTGCCTGACGGACTGCTTTAACTTCTGGATTTCGCCAATCTACTGTGGTTATTCTAGACTACCTCGTACGAAATGTCCAATTATTTGAGTGGAAATGAATAGTCATGTCAACTTCCGAAGATACTGCATCGCCATGGTCGACTGGGCAGCAAAACACCAACAATGAACAAATTATGCTCCACATTTGGAGGGCTCGTAGGCCGTGAATACAAACCACAGTAACAAGTATTCACCGATGTTTTTTCCTATAGAGTGACTACTGATTTGATTTAGGTAGCTATAGGAAGTAGCCAGACGAGCGCGACTCTCTTCACGCCCAGACTGCTGACGTCACTGGTGTGTCTGAGATTACTGTACAGGACCGGCTGAGTGAACGCGACGCTTACACTGTCGGAGATTTATTAAGCGTGCTGCGCCACTGCTGGACGTGTGCGCGCGAAGCCAGTAGAACCTCGCACCAGTCCTGGACGTACTTGTTATCGCTAGGTTCACAGCTGCGCGCGGTAATCGTTAGGTTTGCTTATACGGAAACCAAAGACCCAGTGCGACGTTGTACGCCTCCGCAGGTTAGTAGGCACACGAAGTCACCAGATTAAGAAACCTTCACTCGACTGAATGGGTGACTAATGCTATGCCATTTGGAGGCAACGAAATCAGAGGGAACAGTAGGGCAAGACGCAAACATAAACTACAGGTCTCGCTATTTATCGTATAAAGCTGTGGGCTGGTTAAAATTAAAGAAAAAAGTGAGTAGACGCTGAAACACGTAAAGACGTTGCAGGGGAGAGCGGACGCTTCCTAGCGGCCAGCCAACGAAGGCATAAGAAGCCGTTCGACTTTTGTTGTCTATCAACAGAAACATCAATTTACTGAGATGCCAGGCCTATCAGGTGCTCAAGGCCAAGTTAGATATGGGTGGGCTCACGACGGCGGTCAGGGCGCCGTTCGTCGGACAGAGGCAAGGTAGGTGGCACAGCTACTGCAACGGACGACAATGTTCCCCAAGGACAACGTCAGCTCTCCCCGTTGCAGACAACAGGGCCAACCGCCTACAGCTTGAAGTACCTAACTGGACCAGAAGCAAGCAACATACAAAAATGACGAGGGCGTTTTCCAAACACCTCGAATCAACTGCGGACTAGAAAGTTCGTCAGGAACGTTTGATGAGACAATAAGCAACGGTGGCAGGGATCAAACCGGCTGATTGGACGCTAATCAGACAAGGCAGGAAGGAGAATGAAGTTCGAGATGTGTGGCAGCTCCAGCTGAGGGCGGGTTAGTAAGTCGACTAATTTGTTTTCGAGTACTTCCAGGGAAAAACCTGGCGGGGAATGACACATCAAACGACGGATTAATTGAGCGGATGTTGTCAGCTTCAAAGGTAAAATAGTAACAAAGAATGAACTTAACGGTTTTGCTTTTCCGGAGTCCTCTGTGATGAAAGCAGCGTTTGAACTAAGCAGAGGCGGGATGACTTGGTGGGACTTAGCTGACGATTTCCGGTGGTAGACCTGAGCAACAGACTCCCTACGCCTGTCACTGGCGAACCCCATTTTTGAAGTTAATTCTGCCATTTGTGAAGATCGAGACTTTTCCTCTGATAAGTCACGAACCATTTGTCAGACATTCTGTCCTATTACATTATCACAGCGAAGCAAAAGAAGGAAATATGGCGTGGGGAAAAATTTTTGAGTTGTTACATTTCCGGAGAACATAAATGGGTTTACAGTTTCCAGACTGCTAAAACACGTTGAAAAAGAAACAGTCCAACCGAACTGCTCGCAATCAGATATTTTTCCAAAAAGAAGTAGCACAGCTGATGAGTAATCAAAAAACCAAATGCGTCGGCTTGACAGTAGTGACCTGGGCATCTGTGAGCGGAGGCATTTTAGTTACTGTCTTAAACTCTAGTTAAGACCGATATGGCATCCTGGATATGCGGGACAACGGTGTGATAGTGTCTGTGGCATTTTATTCAGTGAGTATCAGGAGATACCCAGAACGCGTAACCAGACGGAGGGAATAAAATCTGATCCTATGGACTTTTAGGGTTAGGAGGGATTCTGACATCAGTTCGGATATCAAGCCTCATAGATTTCCTGAAGAACAAGTAAGACTGATTTGCTAAGTACGGCAGTGCAAGCTAAGTCCAGCAGGACTTATGCGAGAGCGGACACAGAAGTTGTTATGTGAAGGACTGCAAAAAATTCAGTAGGAGTCGGTTACGCTGTCCTGGACCCAGGTGTTAGCGCAAGGTGGGCGTTGCAAGTAAAGTAAGCCCAAGAAGGGTGCTGAAATCGTTAGTGGGAAAGAAGCTGAAGCTAAAATGGAGAAGGGTAGCCTGATGTTGCGGTTCAGGGGTAGAGTTAATTTTAGGTTGAGGGTTAGCGTCAGGCAGATGATTGAGTTTAGGGTTGGGATATGGTTAGGTTCGAGGTTACGGTTACGATTCGTGTCGGAATTAGGCTTAGAGCTAGGGCTAGAGTTTGCGGTGGGTTTAGTGTTACGTTCAGAGTTAGCGTTAGGTTTAAAATTCCCTTATGAATCAGGTTAATTTCTGAGGTTACGGTTAGGTTTGAGGTATCGCCGCCCCATGTGTCTTGTCAAGCAGGTCTTCTGCGGCTTCCTTCAGTCGCGCGGCAGACTTGTCATACACCTGATTGCCGTTACCGTTTTAGCTTCGTCTACTTTCCCCACCAACGATTTTAACATCCCGCTTTGGCTTACTTTATATTTGGGTCCAGGACAGCGCAAATGTCCTTTGCCGCGAACATCCCCTCAACTATAGACGCCGACAAAAGACAGGGACAACTGGTATTGGCAAAAAGTCGCCTGCATAAAAATCGTAATCAATGGTAGCAGGAATAAAATTACCTCATAAACATAACCCATAGAGTTTTGTCTGCGCGGCATGGATTAGAGTATTTTTCAAATATCGACACTGAAACCGCTTGGAACGTCACAAGCGATGACATCAACTGTTTGCCAGCGCAGGCGCAACGCCAGTGACTTGCGCACGAAACGGACTGCGCAGTATCTACCGGACCCTCCCCTCCGTCAGTTCCTTATTTAACCGGTGACTACTGTAAACGTGTCGCCAAAGATTCTAGAATGCCAGATTCATTATGCTGAAGAATTCGCTTGGTAATTGTGAGGATGGATTCGGCCACAATTTATTTTCTTCTCTTTA
This sequence comes from Spirometra erinaceieuropaei, assembly GCA_902702965.1. Lineage (NCBI taxonomy): Eukaryota > Metazoa > Platyhelminthes > Cestoda > Diphyllobothriidea > Diphyllobothriidae > Spirometra > Spirometra erinaceieuropaei. Next base: position 311,851 of record CACRXP010000138.1, on the reverse strand, counting down.
CCGCGTTACGTCAACCAGATGATGCTGAGATTTGGAGGGGTGGCAGACGGAACTACGAACAGTCCGTCTGGGTGTGCTACACACACGACCAGGCCCCTATATATATATATATAATACCACTCTCAAGGATTTTACTGGTTGCAGAGGGGTAATGCGGAAATGCCGAAGAACATGTGCCTGTGAGGTGTCTATGTGCAGTGCATGCGCTGCTGGAGAAATGCATGATGATTTGCCGCATATTTTCTTGCAGACGCACGTTACCATGTAGACCCATGAGGCGAGCGAATGTGCAAAGACAGTGTGCAAAACTTGATCGGATGTGACAGGCATACGTCTGAACTCCAGTTATTGGTGCGTGTGCCTCGGTGTTGTGGAGTAGCGCCAGCAGTGTTCTCATCGGTGGGAGGATTGGGCGAGGTAGTAGTTGTTGTCGTCGGCGGGGTGTAGCGGTGTCCAGCGATGGGTACGCGTGACAGTCGTAGTAGCTCGCTCACTTGTTTACAGGTGTAGACTACGCCTAGCGTCCATTTGCTGGCACCCAACTCTCACACGTGGCTACCCGAAGCTAGGCTCTGCCTATCTATCACACCTACACTCGCCGCATCCGCCTACACTGCCAACACTGTACTCGCACATTCATTCACCGCATGGGTCTGCTGGGCCACATGCGCGTCCACGAAAACCCACGGTAGACAACCGTCGGCTGCATCACACCATTACATCCTTCCTCACCAGCATCTCATCGTACATCAACATTCACCCACCACAAGCATCCAATTGCCACCTCCCACGCAAGTTTGCCTCTTGACTCCGTCTCCATGCGGAACTCCAGCTGCATGTGTGACTCGAATCTGAGACTATCACGGCGAGTCAAGCGTTGCGTCAAGCGATATAGGCTTTGTACTTTCCCCCCTATGCGAATGGCCATCACGGTTTGAGACCAATTTGCCTGGAATATCTAGCCAGTGACCTCGATTTCCACTCGGTTACAGCACATGATTACCAATATCACCGATTGTGATCTTGCGTTTTCATGCGTCGTTAGTGTATCCAAACGCCTAGCGGCGTAAATGTACTTCCCCCCTCAGGTTCCCGGAAGTAGCCATCTGCGAGTCTCGAAGATATCATCAATAAAACCTTCATTACTGCTATTCCCGCATTACAGACATCCTTACTTCCTGTTTTCCGAGTGGAGCCACAAATCCGTTCGTTGCCGACATGCGTAAATTGGAGATTCTTCACCGACAGTTTACAAGATCTATCCTGGCTGAAATCTAAGCTGACATCCCACTTGAGTGAGACGGTTTGAACTGCTGTGACGACAAAACTATTTCTGGCTATTCGTGGTAGAAGATTGGGTTGCCCCACGCAGAACGTTCGGTGCCGCTGTTGAAAGCCAATCCTCAGTATCCATTTGGAGGCGGCTAAATGATCGGCATGCGGCCTAGCTCAACACAAGTCTCCGAGACGTGGAAGTGACCCCTGGGGCCTCGACACTCCATCTCGCCTCCAGGGAGCGGAACAAATTACGACGGAATGTTGTTGTCGATCCGCCTCACGAGATTATTGATTTGAAGTAGATCAGGCATGACCGCAGCTGTACGTAATATCTACTGACTCTGATGTCCAATTCCCAAGTTTGTATTTGACACGGAAATGGAAGTTGATACACGAGACACTTTAATAGAAGAAGGACAAGTAAGCGTATCTAACAAATTTTTCACTAAGCCAGAATGCTTAAAAACTGTGAAAAATCTCAGCGCAGAATAAACGCTTGTTCGATGCAGCTTAAAGCATCTATTTTCCTGGGATCCGACCAGGTCCAGAAGTCAAACTCCTTGCGCGATGGCATGGGCGGACTTGACGGCGGGACGAACTCCCTGACTGACACTTCTTGTTTATCGTTACCTCCAATGAGAAGAAGGGAAGTGGATACAGATTAATTCCAACTGAAGTTTTATTAAAAGTTGAAGGCGGAGGCATGTCACCGGTCAAAACAACCAAATATGTTGGGAATGGGTGAGGAAGGGGAGTAGGGATGCATGTGAAGAGGTTGTGGGCACATAACTATAGTTGGCTCTGATAGTACGCTGGTGGAAAAACCGTTTTTGCACATAGATAAGTCGTCGGTAAAATGATAGATCATCGACCAAATCGGCCCTAAGGATTCCATCAAGGGAGCGATACCTCGTCTATTGCCGAGGATTCTTAGGATTTTAGGAGTATCTGCATGTACTGGAGAACAGAGACGAACCAACCTTTTAGCTAGCTGCTCTAACCTCACTTGCACTGCAGACGAATACGAAGCATTGAATATAATAAAAGCAATACGCATGTAGAAGGAAAGGAATAAAATGTTCCATCTGCTCCAACCATCCGTCACATCGGGTTGGCATCGACACTTGACTGTCTTATTAGGGACGAAGTCTTGCAGTTTACCTGGAAGTTACTCCCCAGGGGGCAGTCGAACTAAACGCCCAGACTCACATTTAGTCACAGCCATCAGTGCAACACCTATAACGACAGAAGTGGATGAACCGAGAAGATACTATGCACGGAATAATATACCGCCGCGAGTTCATATAGACCTTCGATTGGTTGGAATGACTTTTCAAGCCGCATTTAGTGCCAGTGCATTCATTTTCTCCTATTTGGCTTTTAGGCAATAAATCGACCGGAGATCCCTGAAACCGCCATCTTGTCCAGCGTGAGAACAATAATCATGAGGGTTGCCCAGTTATGGAAGACATACGCTAGACGACACATCGGCAACTGTCATCTATCGAAAAAGCTCCTGTTATGCTGTAGAATCGAGAACCGTGTACAGCCATCTCCCAGGCGGCATACTATAAAAAGTAGGCAATTCCCAATCGTTCAGTCGGTCGTAAAAAAAGACGGGCTAAAACAAATACACAAAAGCATAATTATCATTGAACAGGGGGACAAGTGAACTGAGAATTCCCTGGATTATTTTTCACTGTCTTTAGGCATAGTCTAGCTCAAAACTACGCATGTCTGGCGGTGAAGTATGACCCGTCTATACACAAGACCAGCCGATCGATGGCGCCATCCGAGTTAGCCCAAGTAAAAAACGCAACGTAGCAATTCAGCGTTATTTCCTGAAAGCATCGGCTTCACTTAGAAGCTAAGAAACCTTCCAAGCAAAGGTCTATATATAATGGTAGAGAGGCGCCCACCGATCGTTTCTACGGAAATCACTCGTCCCGTTGTGCCTTAGAGCTCTCTTTCGAGCCTAACCAGTAGCCGCACAACGGCGCATGATATATAGGCAGAATGTTATTACTGACAAAGACAAAGGAGACTGGAATGGCCATTTCTGGTTTAGTAGCCCTCGTCAGCCAGGCTCGAGAGAGAGAACCCGTAAGGCACAACGGAAGGAGTGAGTTCCGTAAGAACGATTGGTGAACGCACCCCACCATGGCATGAATTGAGTACAGCGAACGCTCTAGTAATCTGACCTATGAGGCCATCTTCACCATAACCAAACTCGAAATCGCGCAGAGCGGCACATGATATAGGCAGAATGGTATTACCGACAAAGACAAGGAGACTGGTTAGAGGCGTTGGACTTCTAACTAACAGGTTGCAAGTTCGAGCCTCGGGTGTCCCACACTTTTGGGTTGGATGTGACTGGCTGACGACGGATAATAAGCCAGAAATGGCCATTCTAGTCTCCCTTGTCTTTGTCGGTAATAGTATTATGCATATATATAACCTGAATATCCCTATGCAGTTTCGACCAAGTGAGGCGTGTGAGACGGACTTTGGCCGCCGTTTTCGCGACGAAATTGGGCCGCAGTTGCATGAAAATGCACTGAAGAAAGTACACTGTACCAGACTGTCAAGCAGTTGGCGCTCTATTATTAATGAAGAATGTGGCAGAGGAAGCGAACGGCTGTCTCACATCAAAATGAATCCTAAGATGACTGACGCTATGATCATTTTGCTGGGGTAGAGTTGGACGCCGCTGTCCGCGATAGTCGACCGGCCACTTATCAAAACGAGCTGACACTCTGAAAACATATCACCTTGAAGGACCACTGCGTGTGGCCCTAAATCTCTATTTGAAGATGCCAACAAATTCTTCAGAATTGTGCCCTTCCGATCTTTTAGTTGTAATAAGAATACAGGGAGAATGCTTAAAAAGACGAGAGAAAGTAGCAGGTCTTGACAGTCAAACGCCTCACGATCAGTAGTCCTTCAGTCGATCTGAGACAGTCTCGAGGACAGTAAATTCAAGTCATTGGGGAGGCAGAACTGTTGACTTACGGAAACAAAATAGTCTGTCCTGGTTAACGACGAAAGCGCCTAAATAACCCGTCATTCCACAATAAGGGAGGCTTGTCCACTGTCCCAACGGCCGCCGCTTGTCGGGCGGGGCAAAGACGTTAACGGATCCTGCAGCAACAAAGATGCTGCCCTTGAATGCAACTGCTGCGCGGATTTCATATGCGGATATCATGGGAGCAGCAGCTTTCCAAAAACTGTTCCAAAAGTCGTCCAATGACTTTCGTGGTCCGCGCCAGTCTGCTGGCTCTCGTAAATGACACATCTCCACAGAGGACAACAATTTGTCACTACATTGGCCGCCAATCACAAACACGCGACCGTCCGGCAGCGCAACAGCGGTAGAACGTTGTCTTTTTTCTTTTAAACCAGGTAGTCTATACCATCTAAAATGAAGACAACGGTAAAAAGGGTGACTCAGTTAGGTCACTGCAACGGTGGCCTACTTATGAAAACAATCCAGTCAGCAGGGCAAGTTTGACACACTTGAAGCCGACAAAAAGCGCGTTTAAAAACGTAACATGGGGGGTGCTAGATAACATGAAAACTCTGTCCCGAGTTGGAACGTGGATCAGTGAAAATATTAATCGTTCTTTGAAAAAGAGTATGAAATAGACTTCTTTCCGTTGCATTGGTGCAAATCTTTCAAAATGTAAGTATTGCCCTTTCCACGTGATCTTATTGAAAACCGAGCGCCGTAGTGAATCATCATCCTCTCTAAGCATGAGAACGTCTAGGAGGGGTAGCTTGTTACACTGCTCCATTTCCATTACAAATTTAATTTTTGGATGTAACTTATTCATTACACAATGTAGCTCGGAGGCGTCTACCTTGTTATCAACATTCGGGAATTTATCATCCATGTAGAACCTGCATAATGCTGGCATGTTAAGTTTTAGTGACACCTTTTCTTCTAGGTGCGCCAGAAAAAAACATCGGCGAAAGTTGGCCTGAGCGGACTACCCATTACGACTTCGTCAATTTGCTCCTACTACTGAGATTTAAGTCCATGCGCGTCACGTGGTAGGCGAGAGCGGCTTCACTGAGTTCGGTCTGGACTCAAGTCAGTTCTGAACGGATGGGGCGCTGGCACAAGGGTGAGGCGAAAGTGAAGTCGATTCAATGTGCAGTTTCCTCACCATAAAATAACATACAGACTTCTAAACCATCACAACGACCAAAAATCGTGCTTCAGAAGGATGCCACCTGATCAAACTATTCGGGCCTACCCAGAACTAAGGTACAGACTGAAATAGCTCTAGTATTAACTTCATAACAGTCTACCTAGTAAGAGATCAGAGATCCCCCATCGAAGCCTAGCTTTACTTTGCAGGGCCACTATTTAGGTCTCGGAGAGTGGAGGCTGTAGGGTCGATCAGGGTAGGATAAATGCACCAAAAATTGCTCTACTTCTGGAGGTTTCAACAGGCTTTAGTGCCTCAAATCTTACCGGTAGGTTGCCGTCCGTAACCACAGATTTCAAACAGAGCACTCTTCTCAGGAAACTGTCCAGTGCGGTAACAGTCGCTCTGTTGCAGTTGGCTACATCAAACATCGCGTTTTGAGCGGTATGTGCAGACAATTTAGTCGGAATTTTCAGCAAATCTGTATCTCATGCATTCTTGGACCAAATGTAGAGTTTCAACCAAAACTGCCAAATCACGATCGCTTAATTCTCAGTGAGTTTACAAATAACGCTTGTGGAACCTGAGAAAGAATCTAAAGGAGAAGACTGTTAAGCTACGCCAAAGACTTTTCTGACTGACCGGCCAGAATGTGAGGTCACATAAGTGGCGGTAGAAAATTGCCTTTGACTAAAGCTACGTCTGAGCAAAGAGAGGCCAAGTTAAGACAGGAGATTAATCGGCGACCATTTTAAGTAAGGAAAGCAGAATAGACGCTTTGTCTTAATGCAGTGCGTAATGCCCTCAGGCCTCGAGTCTGGGAGAAGAGCACGGTTGACTTACGACCATCCCATACGGCAGAAAAGTTCACTCAAGCCTGCCTCATCTTTGGCGGTGAACACAATCGCCATGTACTTTACTATGTGGCTACGACACCCAGCAGACTCACTTGTCTTCCTGTGGAGAGTAGACTTCACAAGTGTCAAGACACTCGTAATAACGGCTGACTCCTCCGAAGACACAAATCACGTTTTCCTGCCCGACTGGGACGGCAACTGCCGCAAGGAACATTCGTCCGCTGGAGAGCGGCGCACATTCCTTCCACCGAAGTTCCTTCGTATCAAATTTGTCAACATTTAGAAAGCTGCCATCGTCTTTATCTCCTCCAATTGCGAAGATGCAGCCTGTTTTCAATGCAATAAGGAGCGAAGTGAGGAAATACGAAAACGAGTGTCAAGGATATCAACGAAAGGCGTCGACTATGCGAGAAAATACACATTTAAAGGCGATATATTACCCCACAATGAGTGTTCTTATGAAGTCGGAGGATCTGGCACAGACATGCTGTTTTACAACGACTTATACTCTTGTACCACAGGCTTATACAATAGCAAAAGTGTTCTTGCCAGAAGTTGAAAGATTATGCGCAGCATGCGTCTTCCATTGCGCGGCTTTAAATCGACGGTGAGGGGGCGGAGGCTTACTGAACGCCAGCACCGATAAAAAGCCCAGTAATCTGGATAGTGGAGAAAAGTACAAGACTAGACAAAAAACCAATTTCTTCACTTATTTCTATGCGACGGGAGGCATTCAGTTAAGGGGCATGGGATTAGTCTCCCACGGCTTACAGTGGGCGACGCTTTGCGGGAAGGCGAAAAGACAGATAAGTGTCTTTCGCAGAAAAAAATGTCTCTGCGCGTACAGGCTGAAATTTAGTGGGCGGATCGGCGTGTTACGAGGGGAAGACAGGGGCTTGTCAAAAGCCATCATCGTCACCACACTAACGCTTATGGTTACAGACGTGTAGACATAATCGATTAGCGGTCTAGCGACTCTAGGCGGAAGTTGTAATATAACACTAGTGATTACTCATAGGAAACATTTAGCCTGTCTTCTTTTGCGTATGCATTGTACATAAGGATTCACGTACCGAGGGTACTCTGCAGACCATAACCAACCTGTGCACATTCAGATAAGCGTCTTTCGCGCAAAAATGTCAATCCTGCGGAATTTGTTCTAAGGTAAGTATCCGGTTTACACAAACACTACACGGTCGATGCGCATGCTTCGCGTTCGGGTAGAAATTTAGTCGTTGGATCGGCGTGTTATGGAGAGAAGACAGGAGCTTGTAAAAAGCCATCATCGTCACCACACTAACGCTGGTAATAACAGACGAAACGCAATCATTTGTCAATTTGGAAGCGTTAGAAGGTCAGTTGGACACTCTAGACAGCAGTACGCAGCCATTAATCGCTTTCGATGGAAGCAGGCAGTCGTTTTGCATGTAAAACGCTGTCACCCCTTATGAATCTGCCGAGCGACGAATGTCTGACCAAAACAACTGCAGACAGATGGCTGTCAAGGTTGGCACATGTAAACTGCGTTCAGTAGGCAAGTACACAACGGATGGATAACAGTCGCAAGGGCAAAATCGAGGAGGTTTGGAACAGCATGTGATATTGGTCGGCAAAATATCAATGTTGCCGACAGCCACCATGGCTGCCTGTTGTTCCCGTTCAAGGCCTCTCTGCCTCAAGGTCATTCAGCTCCCTGCAGCGAGCCGTTTCACACCCGCTGACCTGAAGCAACTCGACCGATTTCGGCTCCGACATACCTGCCTCCAAACAGTCGTACCCAACCATCTGAATGCGCCTTCTCGCCTGCAAGCACGACAAACGCCACTTAACGGCTAGCCCTCTACAAGTCCGCGTTCAACATCGATTCCAGGTGACAGTCAAAAATAAACAAAGACAGGTATAACAGCACCCGAAAAGTTCCAATGCATTGAGACTCACCTTCAATGGCCACGAAGACCGCGTTAGATGAACCTGTTACACCTGCTAGTGGCTTCAAAGTGTTTGCGTCGACATCGTACTCGATAAAACACCGCAGACCAGTTTTTAGTTTGCCAATGAGGCAGATGCCGCCCAATGGCCTTCTGCGTTTTTCATTAAATGGACACTCTCCATCCACTCTCGCGGATGGATGTTCGATCCAGGCGATTACGCGAGCTAGAAGTTTACTTAAATAATTCAAAAGGTAAAAGGCGTTTCCGCAACCTACAAACACTCCATAGTTTTATTCCAAAAACCTTCTTCATTTAACAGTCTGGATCTGAAGTCGGCGTCAACTTGGTTCCATCGCACTTCCCGCAGCATTGCTTCTATATGCACCAGTCGATTCTCCTCAACTTCGCCGGGTGAACTTACCCAAAGCCCAATCGATTTAAAGACGCTCTCCTCCCTGTCCACTATGAGGTCATCAGCACGCAGTATGGACAAGACAGTGTCAGCTGGCAGCTGGATGAAGAAGTCACTTGCAACCGTGGCTTCAAAGTTTGTCTTCATGTGATGAAAACAGGCGTTCATTAGCTGTTCGCTCTTAAGCAACTTTGCGAGGTCCCAGTATTTTTTGATGTTTTCGGCGTTGAACCTGGGAGTTCATGAGAGCTGGATATCACCTACCTGGCGGCCAAAAAACTCACCGCCCACTCTTCCACCTGAGGCATTACGAGTTGTTGCGATAGCACAATCAGGCCAGTAGCATTGGCCTCATTGACTTCCAGCTGGCCCGTGTACACATAATCGATTAGCGGTCTAGCGACTCTGTGCGGTAGTCGTATTATAACACGAGTGATTACTCAGAGGAAACCTTTGGCCACTCAAGGACAGCCTTCTTTTGCGTATGCATTGTACATAAGGATTCACGTAGGGAGGGTACTCTGCAGACCAAAACTAACTTGTGTACATGCAGCGAGATTTCGTCCTGTAGCTTGAAATGAGAAAATAACAGTAAAGTTTATTTATAAACTTACCACTAAAATCACATCGGTCAGTTCGCCTGTCATACGAAGGCAGTTTAACTCGGGAAGACATCGTACAAGTGCCACTTCGTCCTCAAATGACTGAGTCTCCTGGTTGGCCATTGAATGTGCAAGATCAGATGGCTAAAAATTCGGTCATGTGTAGTCAATTTTGACAGAAAAATTTATAAAACGAAAAAAACGTACAACCTTTATGATTTCGGAGGAACTGCGGGTCTGTAATGAGCAGCAGAAAGCCTTACTTTGCGGATCAACCCTACATGGGACACGCAGATTCCTGAGGGGGGATTTGAGGACCAACAGTTTAGAACGGCAGACAGTCTTTCCTGGTGTCAACTATATGCGTTTCGTAAGATCCAAACGAACGCGCGTTTTGGCACTCGAACTGTGGCCATAGTGATAACAATACTAGAAAATAAAAAACTACCGATGTTTTCGTTGGAAGTATGTTGAGTCGGTGTCCTATGCATGGTTTCAACAGAGCTCACTAAAGAACACACCACAGACTGTATCTTCGGCCGAATATGGCATGCTTTCTCAGAATGATACACATGCAACGATTCAGCCATTGACAGACATTCCGTAGTATATGCGACGGAAGGCGTCATTGTTATCCTTTATTTTACTACCCTCACAATAGCAATATGGTCATTAAGCCTTAAGAAAATAACCCTCAACACCTTACACAGTTCTTAATTCGTCCGCTCATTATTGAAACAGTTTGAGGCGATTCAACATTTAAGGCGCCGGTCCAGAAGGAGGCCTCTTGGCATGCATTGTCGCCGACCCACATACGACATTTTGGCCGCCCGCACCGACGGTGTCCATCATGTGATGTGATTTCGAGTGTTAGTAGATTCTTTCTGCATTTACCGCACTCGCCTCCCCCTCCCACTTTGTCCCGGTGTAATAAATACCGGAGGAGGGATCGGGCAAAAATCAATGGCGTGGCGTTAGCCTGAATCTAGACGCATCAGCATATTCTTACTTATGTGGCGTCGGTGATAGGTGTGTTGGAGGAGGAGAAAGGCTGAAAAAACTAAATTTATCCTTCGTATGTAAGTGTGTTGGCAGCGATGTGCGGCCCCGCTAGGTATGTTAACATTACACATTCGATAGAAACCATTGTAGCGGGCAGCGATCGTGACAGTAAAGCTCTAATCAACACTTCCAGTAAATGTTTTTTTTACCGCAAATGAAGTTAAATCTGAAGTCTTTGCCGGTATGTTTCTTAGACAGCAAAGAAACCCATCACGTATAATTTGTTCCTTATCACACAATAGTGAAGCAGAATTTTATCTGAAAATGCTGAAGCCGCATAGTGAGTCAATTATATAAACCGACAGTAATTTAAGCAGCGTTAACGCTCCTACGATGCAACTTAGATCATCTACTTTCCCGCGATCCGACCACGTCCAGAAGTCAAACTTCTTACGCGATGGCATAGGCGGACTTGATGGCGGTACCAACTCCGAGACTGCTATGCCTTTTTTATAAGCGGAACTTCGAAGTTGGAAAAATACCACAGCTTTTTGCAGCGAAACAAACTGTGCTTATGCAAACGAGCCCGCCAGCAACCTAAATTTGATAGTGTGGTGGAGAAGTTGCTTATTTTCTAGGTTCGGACTCAGCGCTCGAAAATTCGCGGTCTTAGTGGGCCATCGATAATTAAGGCAATAGGTGACGTTCAGCTTATTTATACCAACTGAGTCAATTTTCTCAAAGAGGTAAATGTTTAAGTGATTATGAATCAGCTTTCCCTATGGAAAGCCATCGAGTTCAGATAGTTTGTACTGCATGTCAATGTTACTGTTCTGTCTAGAATCCTGGCTCCCTTTCATGTTGGACATTTCGTACTATTGTTTACTATATCAAACGGTAACAATCGCTGTCTACCTATCTTAGTCTGAAGGGCAAATCAATATAACTCGATATGAATATCTCGAAAAATGGATAACTGCTTGATTTCCTCTCGAAGTAGTGCACATTGCATTGCATTTCTCATCCAACAAATTACATGCTTCTTTGATTGTATAATACAAATATTATAATTATTGCACTGATTATATTTACTCTGGGCTAAATATGTTTTATACAAGTTATGTATAATCTGGACAATTCAGTGTTAAATAAAATCCCCTTATATCCCAACGCAAATTCAATCATAAAAGCAATAAGCATAATCGGACGACTTCAACAAATGATTGCGCGTATAACGAAGGATTTCTAAGGGAAGTACGCGCGTACGCACCGCAAAAGGCTCAAGGTGTCTTTCGAAATGTTGGAAGTGTTGGCGACTGACGGCCTTAAGAGTTCACTTCAAATAAACAAAGGAGTGCGCAAATTAGCATTCGAGGAAAAAATGCGTCACATGGCGTATAAAGGTGAGATCAAAGAAGACGGTGAAATGTTTTACATTTACAAAGTTTTGTCTTGTTCTTTGGTTCAAATAGGCAGTCAGCAATGGCCTGAGCATTTTGGACAGAGGAATTGAGTCGATAGAGAGGAAAGCATGATTACTGCAAACAGTCAACGAAATATTTCACATTGCTTCCACTGCATTTAAGATAGCGAATTAATTTTTTAAGGGTATGCTGTACCATAAAGTAAACTACGAGAAAATTTTTCACTAATTCGTTGCAATGCTCTACAGTAGAGCACTTGGAAAATGCGTTTGGCAAGGGCATGAATTTGCTCTGTTCGATAGCATAGTTGCAGGATCTTACAACACGACGGACACACAATGAGTAGGCGTTGGTAAAGGCATTTGTTTCCATTATTTTATTTTGAACACTTCAAGAATGGATATTATTCTTTGTATATATTTTTTCCTACTACATCCCACATAGATTTTCTGACACCACCAAGATCTCACTGACACCGGAGTAGTTGGCTTACGCCGCGTTTTGTGAGATCAATGGCGCTAAACCTTAAAATGCTTGCATTTTTTCGGTGCCGCGTGCGTGGTAATTCCACACCATTGGGGTGTCGAGTGTTCAGAGATATTTCATCAATGAAAAATTTGTTACAGATATCTAGAAATTTTTCTTTCGTAGACCACAGGGTGAATAGAACTGTTGTTTCTAGCTTAATGGTCTTCAACAGTCAAGTGATCAGCGTTCGTATATGGGAACACGGACATGCGTTAAGATGGGTGCTCGTCAAAAATTTTATCATTTTACTGTTATGTGAATCGTAGTACTGCGGATAGTGGTTCACACCGCATGATTCCGCGGCCTACCTTAAGGGCATGACTCAAATCGTAAACTAAAACTTGACTAGAGTATCGGCCCTTTCCGGTTTTTGACGTTTGTTCGCCCACGACTGAAAATAAGCAAAAGCTATCTAATCCCTTCTCCCATTGACTTCTGGTAATTTTACCGAAAGCGATCCTCCCATCATTATGTAGTGGCCTTATTTGACGTGCAGTCGTGTTATATCTACGTATCAAGCCACATTGGTAACTTCGCGAACTGCAGTGATCTGATTGATGGAATACACTTGCGAAATGTGTTTGAGGTGTAAAAAGAATTCCATTCTCGCGTGGCATAAATTCATATACTCTCCTAACAATCTAGTTCGATCTGCGAAATATTGTTAGTTTTCCAACATTAAAACTACTAGAAGAGTCTGGCGCTAGGGGAACGAATGGATACTGAGATGAGTATGACATAAGTCTGAAATAAATTAGGAAAACTGTGTGAACATATGAAGGTTAAATACTTGAAGACCGAAATATCATCGTTGGCCCCGCAATGGGTTCTAAAGGAAATGATTGTGGATACCTGCATAGTTGTAATTTGGCACATGTAAGGAAGATAGGAAGGACCTTACAGATATACGGATGAATTGCATGCACCAATTTGCATAACAATCGTTTCAGTCACTAATACCAAGAGAATTTGCGACCATGAAGAAAAAACCGGCGAATGCTTCTACTAGAGGTCTCAAGGTTTCTGCAAGGAAAACAAAATTTGGCACAATGTCCTATCTTTCAACCATCCGATTATAGCGAAAATTGATTCGCTCTCCATGGCTGACATATGTAGTTCACCTTTAACTGGGATTGGTGACCTCGCATAGTGATTGTTCGTATCATCTCAAAAATATCAACAGACTGAGGAGCAAATTCTCGCCCTACAACGATTTTGCGAGCCATGTTCATATCTGTTCTACATTGTGTCTTAAGCTAAAGAAATATCTTTAGTTATTCGGCTTCTCTGATGACAGAATTTAACTAGTCCACGCAACTGCCGTACTGGGCGATAGTATGTGTGAAATATGCTCTTGCAAATGAATGTAATCATTAAGGAAGCGGTTGATATCGGTCAGATAAGCCAGATGTGTAGGGGATTCCTAAGTGAAGAATTTAATTTCGGACTTGGAATCCATAGGTGACATCACCAATGATAGCCATGATCAGTGAACATGGTGAGACATCTCTAGTTTTTCAAAAATCTGACCGAATGTCGGAAAATGTACAAGGCAGCATAGACGATTTGCAGTTTAAGGAACTCATAGCACCCCATTCCCGAGATGTAATTTTTACTTCTACAGATTACATTGCAAACGCAGGAGATAGAAACTTGCCCTTGATTTAAGCTGAGTCGTCATCGAGTCCTCCCCCATGACGACAGATATATGGCGGCAGGTCTAAACAAGATAGTTTCGAAGTGAACTACAACGCCGGTGGGGTCAGCCATGTTGACTTTAGAAAAATTTGCGCTATCTGACCGGCGATATAAAAACGCAGTAGTGCTTACGGGACGCGAAAAGGGAAATACCGTCAAATATAGCGCGTAACCAACAAATTCGGCTATGGTATGCAAGTCGGAGAAGCAGAGACTTCTCAGGTACTGGCCATGCCAATCGATTGAGGGATTATAAACATGTTGCTCGTCTATGGGTGAAAATAAGTTGACGCATTCCATTTGGGCAAGGAGGCTGATTTCAGTTCAGTGAAGAGTGGGGCGACGAGTAAGAGGCGACTGACACACGTTAACAGAAAACGGACACCGACCAAAAAGACTGATATTTCTGCAAAAGTAACTATTATTTCAGAGGCCGCTTGCGAAACGTTCACGAGTTAAGTAGGCCAAATGACAGGTACATCCCTACTACCATATGTAACCGGCTAACGTCGACGGAAGGCCCAGTATAAGCCAAAAGTCATGCAAAATCTTAAGCTTAAGCAAGCTACCTGAGGTTTCCAATATCGATAACCATATGTTTACATATATTCTAGTAATCTCTCGCCCTGAACATCAACTCTTCGTTGATATTATTTGTGACGTTTTCGCATCAGACGCCTAAAGCGTGCACGCAGTCTCGGTGCTTCTTTTAACACTACAGCGTATGCGGTTGGGGATAGTGACCGAATACACTTTTTTAAGAAGGAGAACTTAGATTGCGAATGTTCAAAAAGGCGCCCTCCTTGAAAATTCTTACCGTTTTGACCTTTTTCGGTCGGCAAAAATTTATATGTATGGTCAATTCTTAAGAACATAGGCGTAATTCTGCTCAGCATTTAATAAACCAAGTAAGAAAACTTTTAGGCAATTCTCACCTTGTTATAGTGGCCAGCCGCCTAGGGATGCAATTACCACTGAGATTTCTTACTTGACTGTGTTCTTAATGATATTCAGCGGATCATTTCGTTACTGGAAGTATCAGCCGAGCATAATTTTGCATTAATTAAACTCAAGAAGAGTCGCAGAGACCATTATGGCTAGCGTGAAAAGTTTAGCCTAATTGCCTGGTGGCCAACAGAGGTAGTCGGCCAATTGATGCATTTCGTCAATCGCTAGCCATTTCCCCACCCTGGGCTCGAGGCGTAATTCGAAATGTTGGCAGCATAGACGACCGATGGCCTCAAAAGTTTAGTTGAAATGGACAAGAGGGAATGTCAGTTAGTATTTGAGAAATAAAATAGGCTAAACAGTGCAAAAATCAATTAAATAAATACGTCAGTTGCTTGGAGGGCAAAAGAGCAGTTGGTGATCTACGGTCATTTCAGCATTATTGTCTAAAAGAAAAAGACGATAGAATTTTCTATCTAAAATGTGGAGCGAAATGTAGTAGCTTTAGCGGTAAATCAAGTGGAAACCTTCATCTCTCTCTTTGCAACTCCCTGTTTTGAATTGGTTACTAAGTCCACTGCTATCACTCCTCCCACATAGCGACGATTTACGCGGTTTTTGATGTCATCTCCCGCATTTCGACCACACGCGGTCTGTCGACGCTTACGGCGGAACCCTCTGTATTCGCTGTCTTCTAGTAGTTTGGTAGTATCTCCCTTCCACCCTCCTCGGCTGTGCTCGAAGCGGACTGTGACCGATCGCGTCTGGGTTCCTTTTGTCTGGCCACTTTGAAGCGAATAATCTCATTCGGCGTATCAATTCTGCCCTGACGATATCCGTTCTGAATTCCTTATACAATACCACATGCACGTCAGTCCTGTCTAACCCGTGCCCCTCAAGTTTAACATTTATTTCTGCCCTGACGATGTCTGATTATAATCCGTTATATACCGCCACATGCAAGCCAGCCCTGCCCACATTTTTGTGTCATTATGAGCGAAGGTATTTTCTCTTGTAAAATTAATGCAGTCATTTTTAAATTCTCAGGAGGAGTTTTTTCACTTCACGCTCATCATTTTTCTTGACGGACTACAAATTCAGAAGCCATGAATTGCATTTTGTCCAGATTCTGCGTACCTCGTCTAAAATTCATATGTACTTTTATTTTTACTTGCTTTGATGGGATCCCGACGTGTCCTTAATAACAATTATTTATTTATTTATTTTAATTATTAAGTCCGTCGACGTAACAGGCCGGCAAGCGAGTTCAGCAACCAGGGAAGATGCAGTCCAATCTCGTTTATAATTATAGAAGACCTGTGCTACGACTGCCACACTCTGGCTCCCTTTATCCACCTGCGTCGTGGGCCAGGTCAAAGTCAGGATGGTCGCGACCGGGAGATGGCAGAGGTGGCTGACAAAGCAAAACAACCCGCCTATCACGTGCCACACACGACCTGGTCCCCAAATAACAGGCCAGAACTTAACACATACGAACGGAAGAGTAAGAATGTTCAAAGTAAGGGATAGCAAAGTACCTGGGCAGATCATCCAGTGGTTTAATCAGACAAATAAAGAGTAGAAGATCCGCAGGCACAACTTCGCCTGCTGAGTGACCTCATAATTTGATTGTGCGCGTTAATTAGAAGAGGTCACAAATGGCTGGTCGGAAAACAAATTCGTTTACGATGTGATGCGACTAAAATGTGTGTCGCTAGATTTGCCCTAAGCACAGACGACGATCCCTATCCATCTTAGGCGGCTTGTGTTAGGACAAGGAGATATAATGCTCAGTAATTTTGCGAACCCTTTATAGAATTGCTACGTGGCACTTGGCCGTTAATCACGCGGATGCTCTAAGCCTGCGTGATGTGCCCAAATGCGAATACATGGAGAAGAAGTTTTCTTGAAGCTTCCCAGAATATTTTCTTGGGGGCTTGCCATACATATACTAGGCCTTTCGCCATCTTTGGAAAATTAACTGCACAAAAACGATAGCTTGTTAGGTTTGGGGAAAAGCTCACCGCACACCACTCATTTTCGTGGATATTTTGTGGCCAAACTCCGGGCGAATGTTGAAAATCGAAATCCCTTCCGACTACCAGTTTGCGCGCACCAGTTGCAGTCTGGTCCTCGACCAATGTTGGCTGTCCAAAATGACCAATCCTATCCGAGGCTGACTCGGTCGTGACCTTGCTGGAGGCGGTGGACGACTGCCCCACCTTCTCACACTCGTGGACGCCAGTCTCGAGGCGACGGTCGTGTCATTGTCTGACTGCTACCTCCTACCAATTTTATGCTCAACTATTTTGTACGCAATACGACATCCTTTCAACTGACGTCACACTTCTCCTGTTCAGAACTGGCTAGGGTCTCCCTATGGCCTACGCTGCTGCGATGGATATGGCAGTCTGATTCGGAGCTTCGTAAACGAACTGACTAAAAAGGCACGCCCGTCCTGTTTTGCTTCGAGATTCAATTTAGAGTCCTGCTGTCAAGCGCAGAGGTGTCGGTTGTATGGGCAGAATGAATCTTCCTGCCAACAGGAGGTGGTGATCGAGGAGGTTCGACGCGGTTAGCCGAGATGGCTAAATGTGGCATCTGAATGAGGTGGCACAACAGGCAACGGGGTAAATTCAACAGGGACTGATACTACCGTGTTGACTATAACAGTGATCGCGTTGCCAACCCCCCTGAGAGACAAACGGTTCTTTCATTCGTTGGAGAAAATTGAATGAGCAACCACCAACTGCGTCGTGTTGGAGAAAAGGGATCATATCCAAGGCCCATTGGACGTACAGTGTCTGCAGACCGCGCCATCTGGTGCGTTACAGAGTTAAATCATATATTGTTGACAGCGTGGTCGAATTTCTGACAATTTATGACTGCAAGAGCTGGAAGCAAAACACGCCGCGCGCTTTGCAGTCTGGATGAAGGCGAGCACAGCCCAGACGTAGACGAGCACACGCGCTGTGGACTAAGAACTTCAGCGACGGACAACTGTTCGCCCGTCGCAACTGACGATGTTAACCGTGGGCTTCACAGCAAGGCGAGGCAGGCACGCTGGCTCGTGTGTGAACTAGTTTATAGTGTGGGTCGATTTGCACAGTATCGACCGCACTCTCTCCTTCTCCCTTACCTGGGCCCGGTGTCATGACATAGTCAAGACCGAAGGCGGAAGAGGGCGCAGGTAGAGGACACGGCCAGACCGCACCTAGGCGTACCGAAACACCCCCTGGCACACAACAACCAACGGGTCAAAAAAACGAGGATGACTGGGTAGCCATGCGTACGACCTGCATACTTCGCGGGAGCGCAAGCGTACCTGCCAGCGGGGTACCAGATGCCAAAGAACTGCCAGCATACACCAGGTTTGGCAGTCATGGCATAGCAGACGCTCACAACGGCGGACACCCTCACACACACACGACTTGTGGCAGCTGCTTCTTGAGCTCCGCCTTCACTATTTCCCCTCAGATAAGCGTGTCCAGTCCAGTCCGTCTTCCCTGAATTGTAATTTTGAAACCTTCCTGTTCTCGAACATGAGCACTTACTTGAAGACGAAGATAGGCTCCCCGGAAGAGGTTTATTTAAGTGTTGACGTTTCAAAGAGCTGGGTCGGCTCTTCTTTTTCAAAGCGCAAAATGCACTTAGTCGATCAGAAATTTAATTTAAAGTGGCATGTTGTGTTGGCCGGCCTCATGCTGTTCGATTTCTCCCTCCTCTCGCTGCCTCGGCCCATCGGGAGATGGCTGACGGGCTTTGTGAGTCACCACTCCGTCGAGGGGAGCTGATTGGACATTAGGTGGGCGGTCGGTCTGGCGGTTCTCCTTCTTCCTCACCGAGTAAACTCGGCGTCGGGCCATCTCCGTGCGGGCTTCTTAAGTCCGGTGTGGTTGTTTGGTCCTGAGCTCTACGATTGTGATGACGTAGGACTTTGTAAGCTGCAGGAAGGTCCAGATGCATGTTGATAGAGTGGGCATCGGAGAACAACGCCTCGAGAGTTAGCCGTTCTGTTTTTGTGTTGCCTCGGCCTAAGATGGTAGCCCTCTGAAGGTCAGAAGTATACCCCGTTTCTCCAACGTGTGTT
This sequence comes from Spirometra erinaceieuropaei, assembly GCA_902702965.1. NCBI lineage: Eukaryota > Metazoa > Platyhelminthes > Cestoda > Diphyllobothriidea > Diphyllobothriidae > Spirometra > Spirometra erinaceieuropaei. The sequence goes on along the minus strand of CACRXP010000138.1, from coordinate 292,927 downwards.
GCTAGTTGAGAGTCTGGGCCTCACCTCGGAGTGGCCGATTTGTGTTCTTGTAGGCGAGTTTGCAATTTCCGCCCGGCTTTGCCCACATAGTTGCAGTCGCCCTCATTGCAATTTATTTCGTAGATGACCGCTGAGGTTTCAGCGGGTGGCAATGGGTCCTTAGGTTGCATCAGGCGACGTCGAATTGTTGCTTGTGGTCGATGGGCTATGCCTACTATGGTGGGTTGTGGCAGTCGCGAGACCGCTTCAGAGACCCCTTTAACGTAAGGAATGGCCCTCCAGACTTCGGGTTGCCGCTCATTTGACCTAACGTCTGCTTCTCTCGATGAAATGCCTGGGATAACCATTGGGTGCATTTTACGCTTTGACAATGAAGAGATGACCCAGCTCTTCGAAACGTCAGCACTTAAATAAACTTCTTGCGGAGAGCCTATCTTCGTCTTCAGATAATCAACCCGGATATCTCAACTTTGCCAATGACTACTTACGAACTTCAGACTTTCTTCTTCCGAATCTGCGAGACAGTGAGGCGCTGACAATGGAAACTGTTCCACAAATTTTGGCATTTCTATCTACCTCTCCTCCTGAACGTCCGATAGAGATGCGCGGCATCGTCAGGCCGACTTTGCCGTACTCGCAACTTCACCGGACTCTCCTGCCTATCACCCTAAGACTTCTCCGCCACCCTGAATGCCCAGTCTACACCGTAATCTCGTTCCAACACGGCCGCCGCCTATTGGTATCACACCACTTCTCGTAAGTCGTAATGAGAAAATGTGTAGCTCCTTAGCTCTTCTTAATAAGCAGCCAATTTCTGCGCTACCGTACATTACGTAAGACTCCGTAATTATGCACAAACCGTCCATCCGCAGGTCTTCTAAAACATAACACAGAAACACAGTAATGGGTGGCTTTAATCGGACGCGTGGATTGTCTTCGTAAAAAATAAAATAGTGCATACCCAGTTTCGAAAGCATCAAAAACCTGAGTTCACAAATAGAATACAATAGAATAAAATAGAATACAAATACAGGCGTTGCACATAGTCTTGGATACAGCCGAATTACCCTCACTAGACGCGAGACAACAATCAGCATTCTAAAGTTTTTGATATAAATTCAAAAATTTCGGTCAAGATACTGGTCAGAACGATGACAAGGTAATTTACATAAGCAGACATTTTGGCCTGTCAACAAGTCATCATAACAAGTTCGTCTGTCGCAGGCGACAAGTGCAACCGCTGGCCAGCAAGGATGCTGCGGTGACTGGCGCATGGGGCAGATCGCAGTAACGCAGATTTGTGACGCATCTACCTCGCTCACGCCTCGTACAACCACCTCTGCCAAGAGGTCTTGATGACTCAAGGTTAAATTGGAGCATGGACGTGGGTGGCGTGAAGTCTCCGCCTAATTCCTGTTCCATGCAAACGTCAAAGAGGCGCCGGTTAGAAACAGGGACGCATTTTTGGAGGCTTTTTGCAATAGAAACACGCAGGCGCACGATGCAAGATGGGAGTCGGCTCGAAAAGCGTATCATTCACCACAAATAAATACAAAGGGATGGTGCCCTCAACGTGCACTTGTTGCCTCCTCCTTATTTGTCCGCGCTAGTGGACGACATCGCTCATTGTCTTAAAGAAATAATCTCCTGACTGCCCATTAGGTGACTAGTGTTGGTTCATCGACTGGTCTCGTATGCATACTTACGACGGAATAGCCCCTTAAAGTGCGCGCAGATAGCGGAAGGAAGAAAGACAGTGTTGGAAAATATTGACCAGGGACCCCGACAACAGCGCCTTCAGGCCCAGCGAAATGGTTTCGCGGATGGCCAAACAGATCAATGCCTCACAAGTATAATCGGCCACAACGAGAGAAGAGAGACGAGGTTGTTCCTGATGACTCGGGCTTAGGCATCCTTGTACCTATCCTCAGGAAGGGAGATAAGAGGAGATGCGAGAGCTACCGCGGCATAAGCCTCATCGACGTAGCTGCGAAGATCTTCGCTATTGTCCTACTCAGGCTACTCCAGGCTAAGCGTGACTCAAGGACGAGGCCCAATCAAGCCGGATTTCGTACTGGACGTGGATGAGCGCACCAGGTATTTACACTAAGGCGCATTCTCGAATTTCGCCATAGCTACCAACAACCGACGGCCGTCTGCTTCATTGACTTTGCCGCCGCGTTCGATTCCGTTCATGGTGAGTCCCTCTGGCAGAAAATGGCGCTAGATGGTATACCGGCAAAAATCCTCACCATGATCAAGGTCTATTATCGCTCCAGTACTGCGAGAGACCTGGTCAGCAACAATCTATCCCAGCCGTTCGGTATTCGGTTTGGCGTTCGACAGGGTTGTGTCCTGTCACCCATTCTGTTCAACTATGCTATTAACTGGATCCTCGAGAGGGCCGTACAGGAGGGTGAAAACGTTGAGTTTGCACCCGGACACCGACCGACTGATCTTGACTATGCCGATGATATCACCTTACTTGGTTCAGGTTTTAGTGATCTGCAATCTATGGTTTAACGGGTGAACGAGGTCGCTAAATCAGTCGGTTTAACAATAAACGCTGAGAAGACTAAACCGTTTTCAAGCTGCATCCTTGACCAGGAGAAGGCCCTCCTCGGGATTGATGGCTGTCAACTACTACTACTACTACTACTACTACTACTACTACTACTACTACTACTACTACTACTACTACTACTACTACTACTACTACTACTACTACTACTACTACTACTACTACTACTACCTGCAGCCGTCTTTTTCTTCTCCATAGAACATCATGAAGCCGTTGCTCGCCACAACGCCGAACTGGCGGCAAAGAAGGAAAAGACCGCGCCGCCACCAGTGAGACACGAAGTCGCCGCCGAGCTGCAAGCAGCCTTCAATGGACAAGGAAAGACCTAGGCGAACCGTGATTATTCATATTGATTAGTATTAAAACTCGCCTAATGCCCTCATTAATGACTTCTCTGTTTGTCGCCACTAGTGTCCTTGGGTAATCCAGACGCTCCTTAAAAAGTAGCCCGTTGACAAGTTACTCGGTCGATTCTGTAGCTCCCTTTTTGACTGTAGGAGACAAACACTCTTCATCCCGCTGGGGTCTCAGTCCCTTTTTCGAAGTCTGTTTCTGTGACCGATCACTCGACTTCCTTATCGACCGCATCCCACAGCTTGTTCCGCTAACATCCGGCGCGCGCTTAAGAAGAAACAGACACAGGTGAGAAGGACTGGATCTCTGGGAGGTATTTGTCTGACGGACTGCTTTAACTTCTGGATTTCGCCGATCTTCTGTGATTATTCTAGACTACCTCGTATGAAATGTTCAATTGCTTGGGTGAAAATGAATAGTCGTGTCAACTGCCAAAATTATTGTATCGCCATGGTCGACTGGATAGCAAAACACCAACAATGAACAAATGATGAATCCCATTCTATGTGCTCGAAGGCCGTGCATACAGACCACAGAAACAAGTGTTCACCGACGTTTTTTTCCTATAGAGTGTCTACTGATTTGATTTTGGTAGCAACATAAAGTACCCAGACGACGAGCGCGAATCTCCCCACGCCCAGACTGCTGACGTCATTGGTGTGTCTGAGGTTACTGGCAGAACTGGCTGAGTGAACGCGACGCTAACGCTGTCGAAGATTTACTAAGCGTGCTGCGCCACCGCTGGACGTGTGTGCGCGAAGCCAGTAGAACCTCGAAGCAGTCCTTGACGTACTTGGTATCGCTAGATTCACAGCTGTGCGCGGTAATCGTTAGGTTTCCTCACACAAAACAAAGACCCAGTGCGACGTTGTACGACTAATGCAGAATCGACTGCAGACTAGGAAGTTCGTCAGGAACATTTTATCAGACAATAAGCAACGGTGGCAGGGATCAAACCGGCTGATTGGACGCTAATCAGACAAGGCAGGAAGAAGAATGGAGTTCGAGAGGTTGGCAGCTCCAGCTGAGGGCGGGTTAATAAGTCGACTAATTTGTTTTCGAGTGCTTCCAGGGAAAAACCTGGCGGGGAAGGACACATCAAACGACGGATTTATTGAGGGGATGGGGTCGACTTCAAGGATAATGTAGTGAACCGTTAGTGCGCCTATTAATGTACCCCTAGGCTGCTTTCGTTAATTTTTAGGTCTGCTTTTAAGAAAGCGCGGGAAAGTGGAAAAAGCTGCATCTGATCTAGTCATCTTCTCAGGAATAAACTCGGAAATCTGTCAGTTTCAGCAAACACTCATCAGGAACGTTTTATAAGACAATGAACAACAGTGGCAGGAGTCAACGCGGCTGATTGGACGCTAATCAGACAAGGCAGAAAGGAGACTGAAGTTCGAGATTTTGGCAGCTCCATCTGAGGATGGATAACTAAGCCGACTAATTTGTTTCCCAGTACTTCTAGGAACAAACCTGACGGAAAGGGACACATCAGACGATGGATTAATTGAGGGGATGGGGTCAACTTCAAAAATAGTAGTAACGAATGAACTTAACGGTTCTGCTTATCCCGACTCCTCTGTAATGCAAGCAGCGTTGGAACTAAGCAGAGGCGGAATGACTTGGTGGGACTTAGCTGACGATTTCCAATGGTAGACCTAAGCAACAGACTGGCAAGCCCCACTTTTGAAGTTAATTTTTACTATTTCCGCTTTTTATAAGTAAACCGATAATGAGCCAGTTAATGAACCCCTAGGCTGATTTCGTTAATTTTAAGCCTGTTTTTAAGAAAATGTAGGACAGTGGAAAAAGCAAAATCTGACTTCAGGGGAATAACATCGAGGAAATTTGTCAGGCACAGCAAACACTCATGCAAAAAGTTTAAATCCTGTTTTGAAATATCAGTGCGCATATATAGCATGCTTGTAATTTTATTCACTAAGTCCCCGATAACACAAGCTAAATCATGGTAGTTACGTTTTACCGTGGGATTTACAGAGAGAGAAACTAGAAGGCAATAATGAAGCAATTCGTGATTACTTGCAAAAAAGTCACGGTGGAAATTTATGAATAAA
>CACRXP010000138.1:258427-287784 GCA_902702965.1 Spirometra erinaceieuropaei | reverse complement strand
GTTACGTTTTACCGTGGGATTTACAGAGAGAGAAACTAGAAGGCAATAAGGAAGCAATTCGTGATTGCTTGCAAAAAAGTCACGGTGGAAATTTATGAATAAAAGTTGGATGCCATTATTAATCATTTAATCAAGTACGCCAGAATTTCTGGTTGATGAGTGCACCAATTCGGGCCGCTTTGAAAAATGAATGGTATCCATAACTGTCTGGTGTTTGGGTGGGCATGTATTTGTATGTCGGTTTATTTCTGTTAAATTAGATTCGCCGAGGATTATTTTGACACCAAACGTAGTCTTTGCGACCTTTTTAAGTAGTTCAAAAAGTTGGTTTATATTGACAGAATAAAATGGTAGAATATATACACAATTAACTAACGCGTAATTATTTTGAGGCAGATCGGCTGACAGAAGCGAAAGAAATTCTCCGATCGAGGGTGGGGTCAAGCATTAAAAATTGCACAAGGTTACCTTATTGCACTAAACTTCTTAGTCAAGCTGGGCCAACTCGCATTGAGAGGAATAATATTGAGCGGATTCCTGATAGACAGATTTTCATTAACGGAATTAGAAGGTGGATTATGTACAAAATTGATTGACGCTTTAGCATTTTAAGGCAGATTGGCTGACACAAAACATACCTATCCAGAAGCGAAGCAAATTCTCCGATAAGTAGGCAAATGCATAGGAGAGAAATACATGTAGACGAAACCACCGTCGCCACGTTTGCCAGCGCAGGCCTGTCGGTAGAAACTGAACTTTATGATATTGATGGTGGGGTTAAGCATTAGAAATTGCGCAAGGTTACTTTATTGCACCAAACGTCTTAGTCAAACCTATCAAGTAGCTGGGTCATCTCTCATTGAGAGGGATAATATTAAGCGGATTCCTGAAAAACAGGTCAGACCCCTTACTTTTCATAAAAAGGAAGAGCTGATGGAGGAATAATAAACTGTTGGGAAGAAGTAAGAGATTATATGAAAAATATTTGGGGTCTATAATTTATGGGAATGCTATCGTCAGCTATAAATGCGTTATTGCACAGAGAAAAGTTGAGGTAGGATGCATAAGAAAGCATATTATTTTGCAGAATCGGAAATATAGGAGGAGTTCTGAAACATGGTTTTAGCGATGCTGAAACAATATGAAGGGAGACATTAATTTTAAAAAAGGACAGGTTTGTTTTAAAGACCGTCAATACAGAGAAAGGTATTAGTTACCGTTGGAGTTTTTCAAGTAGTTGGGTTAGAATTAATTGTTAACCTGGTTACTTGCAAACATCTTAAGCGTGGGTGAGATGGCAGGTTTCTTTGCCGTAAAGCTCAAATAAATTTGAGAATTTGGGGTGAAAACTGGCAAATGTTTGCCTGGGATAGCATTTCGTTCGTCTAATTGTATCCGTTTAGTCAGGTGTGATCGATCTTATTTGGGGAGATGAAGGAGCGAGCTCTTTTTTCGAACAAAGACGCAAGTCTGCGCCTTGGAGGTGGATTCAGAATCTGCAATCGGAAACTTTCAGCGATTACCAATTCTTAGCGAGGTTTCAAAATGAAAGGTTTCATCTGAGTGATGGACCATGTGATCAGGTGTAAAGGTAGAAGGGGAAATTGGCTAGCGTCGAATGGTGGCTGTCAGATGAGCAGAATTCAGGGAAGGCTTGTTGGCTTTTTAGAAAAATAAAATTATGGTAACTATCCGTGTAAGATTGAGAAAGTTCTAATTTACGCAAATTTATCTTCTTCAGAAAATTAAGGGATAAGTCTATGTATGGTAACAATTGCCGACAAGTTGTTACTATCGGAAAATCGAATAGGGTGACTGTCACGTATAGAATTTACATTTCATCCAGGAAGAAGTTTCGTGCACAAACAGCCGATTAATTCCTTTTTTGGGCGACAAAATGAACCTGATCCAAATAAAATGCTCACTTACGCATAAACCTACGTAGGGCGAAGTCTATAAAAGCATAGTACACTTACTTGTTGAGTGATCAGTAATCACACTGGTCAATGAAGGTGATTTGTGTTTACTAATGGAATGCTGTTCCGGCATTTTCAGTGAACAAAAAGTGAGTGCTTGGACTCATGAAATCTTGGCCGAAATTCGGAAATGCCTTTTGAATTAGGAAGGATCACTTAGGCGGGATTGTTATATTAATTATCATGCGGCGCAATCTGCAAAATTTGCAGTCGGTATATAATTAATGCTTAGTTCGTATGCATTCTTCACACTGATGCATTATAGATTCAAATATCTTTTATAGAAAGCAAGCAGAAAATACGCTTCGTTTTACTCATTTGATAGCAAATCACTTCATCCTCAAACATGATCCCTGAGTATCCTTCGGCTGCAAAAAGCTTTCCAGTTACGCGATTTCTTAGGCCGTGCAGTGTCGACTCATACAGCATCGGTCCTGTCAGTTCATGTAGGTTCATCATTAAGTATACAATATATTCAGCATCCATTGCAAACTTTATGAATTCTACACGATAACGTCCTTAAGGCATAAAGACTTATGCGACTTTTTTACGCAGAAATTATACATCTTGTAGACTGTAATCCCCAAACGCTAATACAATGGCTGAGCTGGCTCAAAATTAATCGAAAATTGGGGAACATTTTCTAAACATAAATATACCCTTTCTTCAAGTATAAAATGTGAAAATGACGTGATTTGCTACCAAATGCAAAAGCGAACGCATATTTTGTACTTGTTTTTTTTTATAAAATACGTTTTAATAAATAGGGGCACCAGTGTGAAAAATGCATATGAACTAAGTAGTCATTTTATACCGAGTGAAGTTTTTGCAGGAGGTCGAAAAGAAACGCATTCGACATATTATAAAATTATGCCGCAGGATGATCAATATACGAGTTCTACGTAAGTTATCCTTCCTAATTGAAAACGAATTTCAGACTTTCGGTCAACATTTCATGAGGTCGGTTACTTCAGCAGTTCGATCGTCGTTGCCGACGATGTTTGCCATGTGCTTCACAGCGAGGTGAAGCAGCAGTTTCTTGCGAATGCGGGCTTGCACAATACCCACCGCGCTCTCTCCTCCCCCACCTGAGCCCGGTGTCAAGGCAGAGTCAAAAATACCCAAGATAAGTGGAGGCGGTGATAACTGGCGCGACTGGAGCAGCACCTAGGCGTGCCGATACACACGGCTCGGTCCTACGGACTGGGAGTGCCATAAAAGCCAAAATAAAAAGAAGATATTGCAGCATGGTTTTCAGACCAGCAATCGGCCACTTCACACAAACATACACTGGGCCGATTCTACGGTCCAAGCTATCTCGTCGGTTAACAACCTTCCCAGCTACGGCTTTTAGCACACCAGAGTGTATGTAGTGCGGAAAATGCGCTAAATCGTTTATCTTACTCTACCTTGCCATTTCCCAGTCCCGGCCACTGTTCGAGCTGGTCAGTTGACTGGTGGATGTAATGGACGCGCTGGCTGACATATCTAGTGACGCTGTCTGCGCACGCCACACGCACGAACTGCCCCCCCCCCCAAACACAAGTACCAGTATCCTACACAACGGCGGTTGAGCGGCGTACATCTTACATGCGTGAGAGTGCAACAGTTCACATCAAGAAGGAGCCATTGAGGCCCTACTTTCACTTCATCAGTCTGCCACTACACACAGGCACACTCTGCGTGAACTGAGTTGGGCGTCAGATGGCAACCTTCTAAGCCGCGACGCTTGGTGTACGTGATGATTTATTGCTCATATTGATTAAGAGAACCTTTTACATGCCGGAGCACAGATAACGCAAGGCAGTGTGAAAGGGTGAGATTTTGTAAGTTTCCGTTTGTTGAGAAATCGAGCACCACAACGGTTAGCAGAGGTTATACACGATTACAAACCAAGAGTTTTACCAACAATTGGGCTGAAAATTTATGCAGGAGACGGTGAAAGCTGGTGTTTTTGGAATTTGGGTGCTGAAATTCGAAGAGTTGCACAGCGGTATGGGAAAGATATCACCTCTGCGGGTGGGAGGTTCAGGGTTGCTGGATTTTGAAGCGGTTGCATCCGAATAACGCTCCTACTTGCTTTGTTGACTGTTCATTGGAAAATCGTGGTCTGATGACAAACCAATTAGATATCATCTAGACCTGCAGATTGCGGTTGCACACTGGTGCTCGGCAAATATGCTGCCGGCTTGTTTGACCTTCCGTAGATGACCTTACTCATTCGATATCGTACTCAATATTGGATTTATGGATATGGTGTAAACTTGGTGCCGTTATTTACGTTTTTTAAATTGGTTAAAAACGCAGAAAGCAGTGTACTAGAAAAGAATTCATTTTAAACCGCCATTATGGAAGGAAAACAGAGCTGGCCTGGGAGAAGTCAGGAGTTTTCCAGTTTTCATGTAATTTCCTAAGATATTTAGTACCACACGTAAAAATCTCTTGTTTATGTGCTTTTTGTAATAAGAAAATATCGGAACAAGCAAAAACGTTTCAATTAAATCACTTCTGTAGACAGGCAAACTGTTGAATGCAAATATGCAAAGTAGCGTGGTCTTTAAGAAGCAGGATTTGACTTCTACTTTAAAAAGTTCATTTTGAAAAGACACGGCGTTTAGTGTCGTAAAATGCAGGGATAAATTTATACATAAAGGGCTCACTACGAGTGCAACAGGCCCGACGCAGACAGCCGTTTTAAGGTCGTTTTTGATCACCAGTACGTTATAGGCCACAGGAAATAAGGTAAAGGAGCATGTCAGGTAAGCGAGCTGCATATCTGTTATTTGTGGCATGTGTCCTATGACACAGCGTTCGTTGTCGTCAGTAGCAAGCTGGCGGGCGGGCAGAATTGGATCAGATGATGTTCTAACCAGAACAGTAAGGGTCAAGCGATTGCTTTGCATACTGATGAATTTATTTGGTAGCAGTTTGTTTATCCATACCGAGAATTACTAGACGCAAGCAAATATATATTAAGTACCCGTGACATGCTGCCTTTTAAATAATCATTTTTAGCGATCACCGAAATTAGCAGCCAATGGTTTGTCACATGAGACGTTAACTACTATCCTTAATATTAGACAGGCCACTCTATGGAGAATTATTTTTAGTATAACAGTGCATAGAATTGGGTAGAATTGGCCAAATGGTCCATAAGTAAGAAAGATGACGATTTTATTCGTCGTGCCCTTGAAAGTACCATTGATTGTCCCATATGACTACTCGCAGGGAGCATTTGCGAACGCTCTCTCTACCCGTAAGTAGAAAAAGGATGAGGGAATTTGATCTACATCAGCGAAATTCCATCGAAGGCGACGCGGTTGGTCATGAGCGCGAAGGACTTTCTACGAGGACAGATGCTATCGACAGCGACTTTTAAGTACTGTCGACGCCTGTGAACTGCAAATTATTTTTATTACCGCTAACAGGCCGGACCTCAATCAGATCGAAATTATTTTTACTCTAAATAGTCAGCGTTGGGATAAGACACATAACACCTTTCAATACTAGCCAGGCGGAGAATGATTAGTAATAGAATATTGTCTAGAACCGAGCACGTTAGACCAGAACGGTCCACAAGCAAGCAAGCTGGCGACTTTATTTCTCATGCACTAAAGGTACCCTCACGTGGTCTTTACGACTACTAACAGGGAACAAGTGGCAACGTTTTCGCTACGCATTAAAAGAAAAAAGATGAAGCAACTCAATCTCCATCAGCAAAGGAGTACCACCAAGCAATTACTTTTGTGATGAGATCATATTTTTAGACCAGTTAACAAAGGATGCCCAAGTGGAAATCTGTACGAAGAACCTCCCACGGGAATACACTGTGTCGGTAACAACTTTCAAACTAGTCAACGTCTGATGGTGTAGATGGCCTGTACACCACAATATCGTTTTATTGGCGCCAATAACCTGAACTGCAGTCGGATCAAAAATCCTTTTAATCTAATTAAGCAACCTCGTGACAAGACAAAAATATTTTTCACCGCAGCAAAACTGCACACTGTGCTCAACGCTTGCATGCGTCAGTCTACCACACGCCCAAAACGCGCCACGCGGTAGATGCAGGAGGGCTACATCGAACTATGGCAGGTGTTATCGGACATGCGCGCAGACAATTAATGTCAACATTCGGGCTTCTGTTAAGAGTCCGGGCCAAGTGTTTGTTGTGGATCAGCGGGTTTGGTGACATGCCTAGGTGCGTGTTTTTCCCGTGCCAACCACCTACGGCCTTCCCCCGCCTTCGGTCATCTTGAATTGGTCTTGACGCCGGCTCGAGGTGGGGAGGGGGAGGGGAGGATGAGGTAGATGCAGTGCAAGTCTACTGCTACAATTAGTTAATTCACGCGCAATTCACCGTCCCTGACTTCACCAAATTGTGAAGCACACGCGGACGTCGAAGCTCGAGCTGTTTTTAGTTTGTGGAAGCCTTAGCCAGTCATGACACGTGCTGTGGCGGGTGTCAGGGTGCGGATTATGGATATTCCTATGCGTTTTGGGTTAGCCCATCGGTATGGACTTCGTGTTGGTGGCTAAGCTACCAACTTTTCAGACTTAAATTGTATGTTTAGACACGACAATCGCGGGAGTCAGCTTTGAAGATATATGCTACGTACTTTCTCCCCCTATGCGACTGGTCATCACGGTTTGAGACCAATCTGCCTGGAATATCTAGCTTTGACCTCGATTCCCACTCGGCTACGGCACATGATTACCAATATCACCGATTGCGATCTTGCGTTTTTATGCGTCGTTAGTGTATCCAACCCACTAGCAGCGTAAATGTACTTCCCACCTCAGGTCCCCGGAAGTAGCCATCTGTGAGTCTCGAAGACATCATTAATAAAACCTTCATTACTGCTATTCCCGCATTACAGGCGTCCTTACTTCCCGTTTTCTGAGTGGAGCCACAAATCCGTTCGTTGCGGACATGCGTAAATGCGAGATTCTTCACCGATTGTTTCCAAGATCTATCCTAGCTGAAATCTAAACTGACATCCCACGTGAGTGAGACGGTTTGAACTGCTGCGACGACAAAGCTATCTCCGGCTATTCGTGGTAGAATATTGGGTTGTCCCACGCAAAACTTTCGGTGCCGCTGTTGCAAGCAAATCCTCAGGATGTATTTGGAGGCGGCTAAATGATCGGCATGCGGCCTTGCTCAACACAAGTCTTCGAGACGTGGAGGTGGCCCCTGGGGCCTCGACACTCCATCTCGCCTCCAGAGGGCGGAACAAATTACGAATGAATGTTGTTGCCGATCCGTCTCACAAGATTATTGATTCGAACTAGATCAGGCACGACCGCAGCTGTACGTAATCTCTACTGACTCTGATGTCCAATTCCCAAATTTGTATTTGACACGGAAATGGAATTTGAAACATGAGACGTATCTGAGTCTCCTTAATAGAAGAAGGACAAGGAAGCGTATTTAATAAATTTTTCTCTAAGACAGAATATCTGAAAACTTTAAAAAATCTTAGCGCAGTGTAAACGCTCGTTCGATGCGGCTTAAAGCGTCTATTTTCCTGGGTTCCGTCCAAGTCCAGAAGTCAAACTTCTTGCGCGATGACCTGGGTCGACGTGACGGCTGGACGAACTCCCTGACTGATACACCTTGGTTATCGTTACCTCCAATGATAAGAAGGAAATTAGACACTGATTAATTGCAAATGAAGTTTCATTAAAAGGGGAAAGCGGCGTCGTGTAACCGGTTAAAACAACCAAAGATCTTGGGAAGCACGAATATAATAAACGCAATACGCGTGAGGAAAGAAAGCAATATGCATGAAGTAGGAAAGAAATAGAATGTTCCAAGTGATTCAACCATCCTTCCCATGGGGTCGACATCGACTCTTGACTGTCTCATTAGGTACGAAGTGTTGCAGTTTACCTGGAAGTTAATCCCCAGGGAGCAGTCCAATTAAACGCACAGACTCACATTCAGTCACAGCCATCAGTACAACAGCAGAAGTGGATGAACCGAGAAGATACTATGAACGGAGTAACATAACGCCGTGAGTTCATATATATAGTCGACTGTTTGAAATGACTTTTCAAGCCGCATTTAGTGCCAGTGCATACATTGTCTCCTATTTGGCTATTAGACAATAAATCGGCTCAAGATCACTGTAACAGCCATCTTCTCTACTTTGAGAACGGCAATCACGAGGGTTGCCCAGTTATGGAAGACATACGCTAGACGGCACATCGGCGACTGGAGACTGTGCTGTAGAATCGAGAACCGGGCACAGCTATCTCCCAGGTCGATTCAAATGCAGATTGTTTATGAATGAAAACAACTTTATCATGTCGGATAAAGTACCGTCGACTGGTATCACACATTTTGTCCCGTTTCGGCCAGCCAGACGACGAAGTAAGGTTACAGAGTCAGATCGACGACTGGGTACTTCAGCCTTCAGAATATTTCGTCTTGTTAATGAGGCGGCATACTACAAAAACTAGGCAATTCTCCGACATTCAGTCAGTCGCAAAAAAGACAGGCTAAAACAAATACACAAAAGCAAAAATGTCGTTGAACAAGGGAAAAGTGAACCGATAATTCCCGGGGTTATTTTTCACTGTCTTAAGACAATCATAGTCCAGCTCAACACCACGCAGATGCACAACTGCCGACTTACGGAAAGAAAATAGTCTGTCCTGGTAAACAGCGAGACGAAAATAAGACCACTGTAAGGTATTGTCAGTGAGGCGCGTCCATTGTCCCAAGGGTCGCCGGTTGTCGGGCGGGACGAAGACATCAACCCGTATTCTATTATAATTATAATTCAGATATTCGCATGCAGAAATAAAAATGCTGCCCTTGAATGCGACTGCCGTGGGTGCGTTAGTTGCGGATAGCATGGGAGCAGCAGCCTTCCAAAAACTGTCAGATGACTTTCGTGGTCCGCGCCAGTCTGCTGGCTCCCGTAAATGACACATCTCCACAGAGGACAACGATTTGCCACTACCTTGGCCGCCAATCACAAACACGCGACCGTCCGGCAGCGCAGCAGCGGCAGAGTTCTCCCTTTTTTCATTTAAGCCAGGTAGTCTATACCATCTGAAATGAAGGCCACGGTAAAAAGGATGACTCAGTTAGGTCACTGCAACGGTGGCCTACTTATGAAAACAATCTAGTCAGTAGGGCCAGTTTGACGAATTTTTAGTCGACAAAAAGCGCGTTTAAAAACGTAACATGAGGGGGGAGGGTTGTCTGATGATATAAAAACTCTGTCCCTATTAGAAACGTGGATCAGATTCTAATAGCTACCCTTTAATTTGGGTCGTAAATGGTGGCCGTATTTTTTGAATGAAGCATGCAGGATATCCACGATTAAGTAAGTTTCTTTAATGCGGGCAGTTTTGGTATCTAGGGACTCCCTCGAGCAAACATTGATCATTCTTTGAAAAAGAGTATTTAATATATTCCTTTCCGTTGCATTAGCGCGAAGCTTTCAAAATGTAAGTATTGCCCTTTCCATGTGATCTTATGGAAAACGGAGCGCCGTATTGAATCATCATCCTCTCTAAACATGAGAACGTCTAGGAAGGGTAGCTTGTTACACTGCTCCATTTCCATCACGAATTTAATTTTTGGATGTAACTTATTCATTACACAAAGTTGATCAGAGGCGTCTACCTGGTTAGCAACATTCGTGAATATATCATTCACGTAGAGCCTGCATAATGCTGGCATGTTCAGTTTTAGTGACACCTTTTCTTCTAGCTGAACCAAAAAAACATCGGCGAAGGTTGGCCTGAGCCCATTACGACTCCGTCAATTTGCTCTTACGCGTCATGTGGCAGGCGAAAGCGGCTTCACTGAGTTCGGTCTGGACTCAAAGCGGTTCTTAACGGACGGGCTGCTGTCAATTGGGTGAGGAGGAAGAGAGGTCGATTCTTTTTTCAGTTTCCTCACCATAAAATAACATGCAGGCTTCTAAACCATCATGCCTTAGGAGGATGCCATCAGATCAAACTGTTCGGGCCTACCCAGAACAGAGGTACAGCCTGAAATAGATCTAATATGAACTTCATCGCAGTCTTACTAGTATGAGAGCTGAGATCCCCCCATCGAAGCCTAGCTATACTTAGCAGAAACACTATCTGGGTCTCGGAGAGTGGGGGTGGGGTGGGGTGGAGATGATTTCTCCACTTTTGGAGGTTTCGGCGGGCTTACCTTACCGGTAGGTCGCCGTCCTTAACCGCAATTTCAACGAAACCTCTCTTCTCAGGAAACTGTTCAGTGCAGTAACAGGCGCTCAGATGCAGTTGGCTACATCAAACATCGCGTTTTGAGCGGTATGTGCAGACAATTTAGTCGGAATTTTCAGCAAATCTGTATCTCATGCATTCTTGGACCAAATGTAGAGTTTCAGCCAAAACTGCCAAATCACGATCGCTTAATCCTCAGTGAGTTTACAAATAACGCTTGTGGAACCTGAGAAAGAATCTAAAGGAGAAGACTGTTAAGCTACGCCACAGACCTTTCTGAGTGTTAAACATCAAAGGGAGTTCCGGCCAGAAAGTGAGATCACATATAAAGGCGGTAGAAAGCTGCCTTTGACTAAAGCCAAGTCTTAGCAAAGAGAGGCCAAGTTAAGACAGGAGATTTATCGACGGATAGATGCGGTGTCTTAATGCAGTGCGTAATGCACTCAGGCCTCGAGTCTGGGAGAAGAGCACGGTTGACTTACGACCATCCCATACGGCAGAAAAATTCATTCAACCCTGCCTCATTTTTGGCGGTGAACACAATCGTCACGTAGATCCTGCATAATGATGGCATGTTCAGTTTTAGTGACACCTTTTCTTCTAATTGAACCATAAAGAACATCGGCGAAGGTTGACCTGAGCGGACTACCCATTACGACTTCATCAATTTGCTCATACGACTGAGGCTTAAGTCCATGCGCGTCACGTGGTAGGCGAGAGCGGCTTCACTGCGTCCGGTCTGGACTCAAAGCGGTTCTGAACGGACGGGGCGCTGGTACATGGGTGAGGAGAAAGTGAGGTCGATTCAATCCGCAGTTTCCTCACCATAAAATAACATACTGGCTTCTAAACCATCATAACGCCTAAAAATCGTGCTTCAGAAGGTACACACATAAATGGCTAAAATATGAACTTCATCGCAGTCCAACTAGTATGAAATCCCCATCGACGCCTAGCTATACTTAGCAGGAACACTATCTGGATCTCGGGGAGTGGGGGTGGGGTGGGGTGGAGATGATTGCTTCACTTCTGGAGGTTTAGGCGGGCTTAAGTGCCTCAAGTCTTACCGGTAGGTCGCCGTTCTTAACCAAAAATTTCAACCAAACCACTCTTCTCAGGAAACTGTCCAGTGCGGTAACAGTCGCTCTGTTGCAGTTGGCTAAATCAGAAATCTTCGCGATTTGGGCGGTATGTGAGTACTTCTTTAGTCGAAATTTTCAGCAAATCTGTATTTCATGCATTCTTGGACCAAATGTACACTTTCAGCAAAACTGCCAAATCATGCTCACTAAATTCTCAATGAGCTTACAAATAACGCCTGTGGAACCTGAGAAAGAATATGGAAGATGTAGACTGTTATGCCACGTCAGAGACCTTTCTGACTGTCAAACATCAGAGGAAGTTCCGGCCAGGAAGTGAGATCACATCAGTGGCGGTAGAAAATTACCTTTGACTAAAGCCAAGTCTGAGCAAACAGAGGCCAAGTAAAGACAGGAGATTAATCGGCGGATAGACGCGGTGTCCTAATGCAGTGCGTAATGGCCTCAGGCCTCGAGTTTGAGAGAACAGCACGGTTTACTGACGACCATCCCACTCATACGGCAGAAAAATTAATTCAAGCCTGCCTCATTTTTGGAGGTGAACACAATACCCACGTACTTCACTATGCGGTTACCGCAGCCAGCAGACTCACTTGTCTTGCTGTGGCGAGTAGACTTCACAAGTGTCAAGACACTCGTTCTGCTTGTTCCTTCCTCCGACGACACAAATCACTTTTTCCTGCCCGACTGGGACGGCAACTGCCGCAAGGTACATCCGTCCCGTGGAGAGCGGCGCACATTCCTTCCACCGAAGTTCATTCGTATCAAATTTGTCAACATTTAGAAAGCTGCCGTCGTCTTCATCTCCTCCAATCGCGAAGATGCAGCCTGTTGCCAATGCAATAAGGAGCGACGTGAGGAAATACGAAAACGAGTGTCAAGGAAATCAACCAAAGGCGTCGACTATGTGAGAAAATACACATTTAAAGGCGATATATTACCCCACAATGAGTGTTCTCATTAAGTCGTAAGATCTGTCACAGACACGATTCCGGTCTTGTACCACAGGCTTATACAATGGCAAAAGTGTTATGGCCAAAAGTTGAAATTATATGGTGCAGCATGCATCTTCCATCGCGCGGTTTAAAATCGCCGGTGATGGGGCGTAGGCTTGCTGAACACCAGCCCATATAAAAAACCAATGTTGTGGATAATGGAGGAAAGTACAAGAGAAGACGAAAAAAACATATTCTTCACTTATTTATATGCGACGGGAGTCAGTCAGTTAAGGAGCATAGGATCAGTCTACCACGGCTCGTGCTGATGCTCTGCGCGAAGGCAGACAACCGTCTTTCCCGTATTAAGGTTAATATCCGGTCTACGCAAACTGAGGACAGGCGTTCATTAGCTGTTTGAAACGGCAGACAGTCTTTCCTGGTGTCAAAGATATGTGTTTTGTACGATCTCAAATGAAGGTGAATATCAGGTCCACACAAACTCTGTCAGGTTGATGAAAGCATGCTGCGCAGGAATTAAGTGGGTGGATCTGCGTGTTACGGGGGGGAAAGTCAGGGACTTGTCAAAAGTCATCGTCGTAACCACACCAACCCTGGTAGTAACAGACGAAGCGCAATCATTTGTCAATTTGGAAGCTTTAGACGGTCCTTTGGACACTCTAGACAGCAGTACGCTGCGATTAATCGCGTTTGACGTGAAAGCATGGAAATAGGCAGTCGTTTTGTATGTAAAACACTGCCACCCCTTATGACTTTGCCAAGAGGCGAATGTCTGACCAAAACAACTGCAGACAGATGGCTGTCAAGGTTGGTACACGTGAATTGCGTTCAGTAGACAAGTACTCAACTAATGGATAACAGTCGCTAGGGCAAAATCGAGGAAGTTTGGGACGGCATGTGATGTTGGTTGGGAGAATATCAGTGTTGTCGACAGCCATCATGGCTGCCTGTTGTCCCCCTTCAAGGCCTCACTGCCTCAAAGCCATTCACCCCCTTGCAGCGAGCCGTTTCACACGCGCTGACCTGAAGCCACTCGGCCGACTTCAGCTACGACACACCTGCCTCCAAACAGTCATACCCGACCATCTGAACCTGTCTTCCGCCAGTAATCATAACATAAGCCACTTATCGACTAACCCTCTACAAGTCCGCGTTCCAAATCGATTCCAGGTGACAGTCAAGACTAAACAAAGACAGATATAACAGCTGACAGTCCTACCAAAAATTCCAATTGACGGGACTCACTCTCAATGGCCACGAAGGCCGCGCTAGATGAACCCGTTAAAACTGCTAGTGGTTTCGAAGTATTTGCGTCAACATCGTACTCGACAAACCACCGCGGACCAGTTTTCACGTTGCCAATGAAGCAGATGCCACCCAATGGCCTTCTGCGTTTTTCATTAAACGGACACTCTCCATCCACTCTCGAGGACGGATGTTCGATCCAGGCGATTACTCGAGGTAGAAGTTTACTTAAATAATTCAAAAGGTTAAAAGCGCTTTCGCAATATACAAATATTCCATAGTTTTATTTCAAAAGTCTTCTTCATTTAACAGTCTGGATCTGAAGTCTGCGTCAACTTGGATCCATCGCACTTTCCGCAGCATTGCTTCCACATGCATCAGTCAGCTTTCTTTGACTTCGTCAGCTGAACTTACCCAAAGCCCAATCGATTTGAAGACGCTCTCCTCACTGCCCCCTATGAGGTCATCGGCACGCAGTATGGACAAGACAGTGTCAGCCGGCGGCTGGTTGAAAATGTCGCTCGCAACCGTGGCCTCAATGTTTGTCTTTATGTGCTGAAGACAGGCGTTTATCAGCTGTTCGCTCTTAAGCAACTCTGCCAGGTCCCAGTATTTTTTTATGTTTTCATTGTTGAACCTGGGAGTTTATGAGAGATCGATAACACCTACCTGGCGGCCATAAAACTCACAGCCCACTTTGCCACCTGAGGCATTACGATTTGTTGCGACAGAACAATCAGACCAGTAGCATTGGCTTCAGTGACTTCCAGCTGGCCCGTTTACACATAGTCGATTAGTGGTTTAGCGACTCTGCGCGGTAGTCGTAATATAACACGAGTGATTACTCTGAGGAAACCTTTGGCCACTGAAGGACAGCCTTCTTTTGCGTATGCATTGTACATAAGGATTCACGTAGGGTGGGTATTCTGCAGACCAAAACCAACCTGTGTACATGCAGCGAGACGTCGTCCTGTAGCTTGAAATGAGAAAATAACAGTAAAGTTTATTTATAAACTTACCACTATAATCGCATCGGTCAGTTCGCCTGTCATACGAAGGTTGTTTAACTCGGGAAGACATCGTACAAGTGCCACTTCGTCCTCAAATGAATGAGTCTCCTGGTTGGCCATTGAATGAGCAAGATCGGATGGCTAAAAATTCGTTCAGGTGTAATCAATTCTGATAGTAAAATTTATAAAAAGAAAGAAACGTACAACCGTTTTGATTTCGGAGGAACTGTGGGCCTGTAATGAGCAGCAGAAAGCCTTACATTGAGAATCAACCCTACACGGAACACGCGGCTTCCTGAGGGAGGCTTAGAGGACTAACAGTTTAGAACGGCAGACAGTTTCCCCCTGGTGTCATAGATATGCGTTTTGTAAGATCCAAATGAACGCGCGTTTCGGCAATCGAACAGGGGCTATAGTGATATCCATACTAGAAAATAAACAACTACTACTGTTTTCATTGACAGTACGTTGAGTCGGTGTCCTATGCATGGCTTCAAAAGAGCCAACTAATGAACACACCACAGACTGTGCAATTTGTTGTATCTCCGGCCGAATACGGCATG
This sequence comes from Spirometra erinaceieuropaei, assembly GCA_902702965.1. Taxonomy (NCBI): domain Eukaryota; kingdom Metazoa; phylum Platyhelminthes; class Cestoda; order Diphyllobothriidea; family Diphyllobothriidae; genus Spirometra; species Spirometra erinaceieuropaei. The sequence continues at coordinate 272,714 of CACRXP010000138.1, read as the reverse complement.
CTTTCTCAGAATAATTCGCATGCAACCCTTCAGCCACTGACGGACATCCCGTAATATGTGCGACGGAAGGCGTCATTGCTATCGTTTATTTTATAATCTTCACAAAGTTTACCAACACGATAACAATGTGGTCATTAATCCTTAAGAAATTAACCTTCCGCACGTTTCACAGTTCTTAGGTTGTCAGATCATTATTGAATCAGTATGAGGCGATTCAAAATTTAAGTCGCCGGTCCAGAAGGAGGCCTCTCGGCATACATCGTCGCCGACCCACTTACGACAATTTGGCAGCCGGCTCCGACGGTGTCCATCAGGGTGGGGGCAAAGACAGTAACTCACATGTGATGCGGTTTCGAGTGTTAGTACATTCCTGCTGCACCTACCGCACTCGCCTCCCCTTCCCACCTTGTCCCGGTGTCAAACATACTGGAGGAGGGATCGGGCAAAGATTAATGGTGCGGTGCGAGTCTGCATCTAGACGCATCAGCATATTCCTACTTATGTGGCGTTGGTGATGGGTGTTGTGGAGGAGGAGAAAGACAGAAAAAACTAAAATTATCCTCTGTATGCAAGTGAGTTGGCAGCGCTTTGCGGTCCCGCTAGGTATGTTAACATTATACATTCGATAGAAACCATCGTGGTGGACAGAGGTTGTGTCGGTAAAGCTCTACTCAACACTTCCAGTAAATGTTTTTTTTTACCGCGAATGAAGTTAAATCAGAAGTCTACACCCGTATGTTTCTTAGACAGCAAAGAATCTTATCACGTATAATGTGTTCCTTATCACACAATAGTAAACCAGAATTTTTATCTGCAAATGCTGAAGTCACATAGTGAGTCATTGATATAAACCGACATGAATTTAAGCAGAGTTAACGCTTCTTCGATGCAACTTAGAGCATCTACTTCCCGCGATCCGACCACGTTCGGAAGTCAGACTTCTTACGCGATGGCATAGGCGGACTTGATGGCGGGACCAACTCCGCGACTGCTCTGCCTTTTTTATAAGCGGAACTTCAAAGATGGAAAAATACCACAGGTTTTTGTAGCAAAACAAACTGTGCCTATGTAAACGAGCCCGCCAGCAACCTAAATTTATAGTGTAGTGGAGAATTTGCTTATTTTCTAGGTTAGGACTCATCACTAAAAATTCGCGGTCTTAGTGGGCCATCGATATTGAAGGCAATAGGTAACGTTCAGCAAATTTGTACAAACTGAGTCAATTTTCTTAACGAGGTAAATTTTTAAGTGAATATGAATCAAATTTCCCTAGGGAAAGCCATCGAGTTTAGACAGTTTTTACTGCATGTCGGTTTTACTGTTCTGTCTCCCTATCCTGGAACTCTTTCATGTTGGAATCTTTTTAATATTGTTAACTATATCAAACGGTAAAATTCGCTGTCTACCTAGCTTAGTTTCAAGGGCAAAATCTATATAAATCGGTATAGATATCTCAAAAACTGGATAACTGCTTGATTTCCTCTCGAAGTAGTATGTAACCTGGGACTGCATTACATTTCTTACCGAACAGATTGCTTGCTACTTTGATTGTGTAGCAGAAATATTATAATAATTGCATTGATTATATTTACTCTGGGCTAAATATATTTTATCCAGGTTAAGTTTAATCTGTACAATTCAGTGTTCAATAAAACCCTCTTATATCCAAAAGTAAACTCAATTATAAAAGCAAAAAACATAATAGAGCGACTTCAACATATGATTGCGCGGATAACGTAGGATTTCTAAGGAAATTAGGTGCGGACGCACCGAAAAAAGCTAAAGGCGTCTTTCGAAATGTTGGGAGCGTAGGCGACTGACGGCCTCAAGAGTTCAGTTGAAATAAACAAAAAAGGGCGTAAACTAGCATTCGAGGAAAAAGTGCGTCACATCGTGTAAAAAACTAAGATCAAAAGAAAGTTGAATGTTTTAAATTTTAAAAGCTTGGTCTTGTTTTTTCGTTCAGACAGGCTGACGGCAATGGAGTGAGCATTTTCGACAGCGGAATTGCGTCGATATAGAGGAAAGCATGACTACGGCAAACAGTCAACAAAATATTTAACATTTCGTTCACTGCATTACAGATTCAAAATTAATTTGTTTAGTGTGTGCTGTACCATAAAGTAAACTACTAGAAAATTGTTCACTAATTCGTTACAATGCTGGACAGTAGAGCACTTTGGAAAATGGGTTTGACAATGGGCATGAATATGCTCTGATGGATCGCACAGTTGCAGATTCTTCCAACGCGAAAGACACATTTGTTTCCATCATTTTACTGTGCACACCCCACGTACGAATTTTATTCTTTGTATATATTTTTGCCGACTATATCCCACATAGATTTTCTGACTACATCAAGATCTCACTGACATCGGAATAGTTGGCTTATGCCGCTTTTTGTGAGATCATTGGCGCTTAATGTAAAAATACTTGCATTTTTTCGGTGCCGCATGCATGGTCATTCAGCATCATTGGGGTGTCGAGTGTTCAGAGATATTTTGTCAATAAAAACGTTGTTAATTAAATCGAGAATTTTTTCTTTGGTAGACCACAAAGTGAAGAGAACTGTTGTTTCTAACTTAATGGTCTTCAACAGTCAAGTGATCAGCGTTCGTCTAGGGGTATCCAAACATGGGTTAAGATGGATGCTCGTCAAAAATATTATCATTTTACTGTTATGTGAGTCGTAGTACTGCGGATCGTGGTTCACACCGCATGATTCCGCGACATACTTTAAAGCATGACTCAAATCGTAAATTTAAACTAGACTAGGGTATCGGCCCTTGCCGGTTTTTGACGTCTGTTTTCCCACGACTGAAAATAATCGATAGCTATCTTATCCCTTCGCTTAGTGACTTCTAGCAGTTCTACCGAAAACAGTCCTCTCGTCATTATATAGTGGCCTTATTTGACGTGCAATCGTATTGCATCTATGTTTCAAGCCACATTGGATACTTCGAGAACTGCAGTGATCTGATTGATGGAATACACGTGCGAAATACGTTTGAAGTGTAAACAGAAGTGCATTCTCGCATGGCACAAATTCTTATACTCTCCTAATAATCGAGTTCGGTCTGCAAAATATTGTTAGTTTTCCAACATTAAAACTACTAGAAGAGTCTGGCGCTAGGCGGAAGAACGGATACTGAGATGAGTATGACAGAAGTATGAAATAAATTAGGACAACATAGTGAACATGTGAAGGTTAAATACTTGGAGTCCGAAAGATCATCGTTGGCCCCGCAAGAGGTTCCTAAGAAAAAGATTGTGGATATCTGCATAGTTGTAATTTGGCATATGTTAGGAAGAAAGGAAGGACCTTACATGTTTGTGTTTCTGGTGCTAGCCGCTGGCGGTCAAGGTTATGATTGGCAGAATAAAGGCACAATAAGCCCGAAACAGTACTTTAGCAATCTACCCGCATTCTCTGTCGTCCCTCCTTGTTGCTATTATGACTTGGCCGACTTCGGCCTGGTAATTGGTTGCCTGTTCGTGACATTTGCCACCCATACGGAGCTTGCTTGCTTCGTGAAGCCAATAGATCGGTGTGCGCCCTTTCCTGATTGAATGTTCATATCTGTTCTACATTGTCAGAATTTAACTAGTCCACGCAACCGCCGTACTCGGCGTAAGTAGGTGTGATATATGCTCTTGCAAATGAATGTGATCATAAAGGAAATGGTTGGTATCGGTCTGATAAGCCAGATGTGTAGGGGATTCCTAAGTGAAGAATTTAATTTAGGCCCTGGAATCTATAGGTGACCTCACCAGTGATAGCTATGATCAGTGAACATGGTGAGTCATCCCTAGATTTTCGTAACTCTGGCCGAATGTCGGAAAATTTACAATGCAGCATAGACGATTTGCGGGTTAAGGAACTTATAGCACCCCGCTCCTGAGGTCCAAATTTTATTTCTACAGCTTACATTGTAAACGCCGGAGAATTAATCTTGCCCTTGATTTAAGTTTAGTCGTCATCGAGTCGTCCCCCATGACGACAGATATATGGCGGCATGTCCAAACAGGACAGTTTCGAAGTGAACTACAACGCCGGTGCGGTCAGCCATGCTGACTTGAGGACCATTCGCGTTATCTGACGGGCGCTTTAAAAACGCAGTACTGCTTACGGCACGCGAAAAGGGAAATACCGTCAACTATAACGCGTTACCAACAAATTCGGCTATGGTGTGCAAGTCGGGGAAGCAGAGACTTCTCAGGTACTTGGCCATGCCGGTCGATTCAGGGATTATAAGACATGTTGCTCATCTATGGGTGAAAAGAAGTTGAGGCACTCCACTTCAGAAAGGACGCTGATTTCGGTTGGGTGAAGAGTAAGGCGACGAGTGATAGGCGACTGACACATGTTAACAGGAAACAGATACCGACAAAAAGACTGATATTTCTGCAAAACTAACTACTATTTCAGCGGCCGTTTGCGAAACGTTCACCAGTTAAGTATGCCAAATGACAGGTATATCCCTGCTACCATATCTAACCGGCTAACGTCGCCGGAAGGCCCCATGGAAGCCAAAAGTCATGCAAAATCTAAAGCTTAAACAAGCTACCTGAAATTTCCAATATCAATAACCATATGCTAACATATATTTTGGTAATCTCCCATCCTGCACATCAAATCTTCGTTGATATTATTTGTGCCGTTTTGCTATCAGACGCCTAAGGCGCGTACGCAGTCTCAGTGCTTGTTTTCACACTACAGCGTACGGGGTAGGGGGTAGTAACCGAACACACAGTTTTACGAATGAGTACGTAGCTTGCAAATGTTCAGAAAACCACCCTCGTTGAAAATTCATGCCGTTTGTACTTTTTCGATCGGCAGATATTCATGGATGTGGTCCACCTTAAAGCACATAAGCGTAATTCTGCCAATCTTTCTATGAAGCACGTCATAAAGTTGCAGGCACTTCTCACATTGTTATAGTAGCCCGTTGCCTATGAATGCACTTACCTCTGAAATTTCCTACTTGTCCGTGTTATAAATGACATCCAGCGGGTATTTCCATTATTGGATGTATCAACAAAACATAATTTCGCAAGACTCGTTGAGAACATTGCGGCTAGCGTGAAAATGTATGTCCAATCGTCTGGTAGCCAATGGATGTTGTCCGCAAATTGATGCCTTTGGTCACTTGCTAGGCAATCCACCAAACTTGGCTCGAGGCGTAATTCAGAATGTTGGCAGCATAGATGACCGATGGCCACAATGCTTTATTTGAAATTGACAAAAGGGAAGGTCGATTAGTATTCGAGGAATAAAAAGCCTGAACATTGCAAAAAATAATTAAATAAGTTATGAACGACGGTTTTTTTCGCCCGTAAAGTCAATCCAGCCATTTTTAAACTCTTAGGTCGAGATTTTTCTCACTGCTCACTCATCAGTTTTCTTAACTGACTACAAATTCAAACACCGTGAATAGCATTTTGTACAGATTCTGCACCTCGTGCAAAATTATGTAAATTTATTTTAACACACTTTGATGGGATCCCGAAGGGTGTTTAGTAGAAATTTCTTATCTATTTTATTTATCAATCCGTCGACGTTACTGGCTGGCAGGCGAGTTCGGCGACCAAGGAAGATGCAGTCCACCGTGTGTCCCACAGCAGTGTGGAAGCAGGGACGGTGACTTACGCATTAACTCGTTTATGGTCATAGCAGACTTGTGCTCCAAATACCACACTCTGGCTCCCTTCGTCCACCTGCGTCGTGTGCCAGGACAAAGTCAGGAAGGTCGCAGACGGGAGAGGGTCTAGGTGGCTGACGAAGCAAAACAACCAGCCTTCGCGTGCCACACACGACCTGATCCCCACACAGTAGGCCAGAACTTAACACATACGAATGGGAGTGAAATAATCTCCAAAGTAAGTGATGGCACAGCACCTGAGCAAAGCATTCAATGGTTAACTGAGACTGATGGGGAGAAGAAGGTCCGCAGACAAAATTCGCCTGCTGATGAACGAAATTTCAATGAGTGACATCATAGTTTGATTGTGCTCGTAAATTCGAAGAGGTCAAAAATGGCTAGTTGGAAAACAAATTCGGTCACGATGTGATGCAACTAATATGTGTGCCTCTGGATTAGCCCTAAGCACAGAAGACGAGTCCTATCCTTCTCATGCGGCTTATGTTAGGACAAGGAGCTTCAATGCTCGGTCATTTTGTGAACCCTTCATGGAATTTGTACGTGGCACTTTTGACCGTTAATGATGCGGATGCTCTAAGCCTGCGTGATGCGCGCCAAATGCGAATGCAGAATTTTTTAAGGAGTTGGAGAAGAAGTTTTCTTAAAACGTCCCAGAAAATTTTCTTGGGTGCTTGCTATACATATATATGGCCTTTGCCATCTTCAAAAAACTAACTGCACAAAAACGACAGCTTGTTAGGACTGAGGAAGAGCCCACCACACACCACTTATTTTCGTGGATATTTAGTGGCCAAACTCCGGGCGCATGTTGGAACGCCGAGTCCCTCGCGAGTACCAGCACCCGCGCACCAGTTTCGGTCTGGTCCTCGACCAATGTTGGATGTCCAAATTGACCAATCATATTCGATGCTGACTCGGTCGTGACCTTGCTGAAGGCGGTGGACGACTGCCGCGCTGTCTCGCACTCGAGGACGCAAGTGTGGATGTGTCGGACTTGCCCTTGTCTGACTGCTAACTCCTACCAATTTCATGTCTGATTTGTACGCAATACAACATCCTTCCAAATGACGTCACACTTCTGTTGTTCAAAAATAGCTAGGGTCTCCCTATTGCCTGAGTAGCTGAGATGGCTATGGCGGTCTGAGCAGGAGTTGCGTACACTGACTGAGTAAAAGGGCACGCTCGTCCTGTTTTGCTTCGACATTCAATTTAGAGTCCCGCGGACAAGCACAGGGGTGTCGGTTGTATGGGCAGAAAGAGTCTTTCTCACAACGGGAGCGGAAATATTTGGTGGTGATCGAGAAAGTTCGACGCGGTTAGCCGAGATGGCCAGATGCGGCATCTGAATGGGGTGGCACAACAGACAACGGGGTAAATTCAACAGGGACTGATACTAACGTGTTGATTATAACAGTGACCGTGTTACCAAACCCCCTGAAGGACGTATTGTCCTTTCATTTGTTGGAAAACATTAAAGGAGCCACCCTAAACTGTGTCGTATCCAACAAGAAAGATCACATATAAGGTCCACTTGGACATACCGGGTCTGCAGACTGCGCCAGCAGGTGCGGGACAGAATAAAACTATGCATTGTTGCAACATCCGAACGAAAATTATGAGAACAAGGTCGAAGCTAGTTAAGGACCACTCAAGTTCGCCGGATAGACTTAGAGGTGTCTCGTTGCCGACGACGGCCAGAAAAACATGTCAAACCCAGTCCGTCGTACTTGAATTGTGATTTGGATACCTTCCTGTTGTCGAACATGACTACTTACGAACTGCAACGTTCCCTCTTCCGAATCTACGAGACATTCAGGCGCTGTTAATGGAAGCTGTTCCACAAATTTTGGCGTTTGCATCTACATCCACGTCGGTTGCACAACTTATCCAGACGACCATGCGTCCGATGGAGTTGTGCGTCATCGCCAGGCCGACCTTTTCCGTACTATATAATTCATCAGACTCTCCTGAAAAACACCCGAAGGCTCCTCTGACGCCCAGAATGCTCAGTCTACACCGTCATCTCCTTCCAACACGACCGCCGCATGTTGGGATCACGCCTCTTCTGGTGAGCCGTAATGCATCTTAGGATCCTAATTCGGGAAAATTCACAGTTTCTTAGCTCTTCTTCTCCTTTTTTGTCCTTCTTCAGCAGTCAATTTCCGCGCTACTGCATAGTAAGTAACTGTCCGTAATTATTCGCAGACCGTTCATCTGCAGGTCTACCAAAACACAGCACAGAAACACAGTAATGAGTGGCTTTATTCGGTCGCGTGGATTGTCTTCTTAAAAATAAACATAGTTCATGCATAGTTTCGAAAGCATCAAAAAACCTGAGATCACAAGTAGAATACAATTGACAGGCGTTGCACATAGTCTTGGATACAGCCGAATTACACCAGAAAACGAAAGACAACAATCAGCATTCGAAGGTTTCTAAAATAAAATCAAAATATCCGGTCATGAGGCAAAGCAGAAAGGATACTGAGATGACTAGCGCATGAGGTTGAGCATACCAACGCCGACTTTCGATGCATCTACCTCGTAAATGCCTCGTACAACCACACCTAGCTAGAGATTATCGATGACGGAAGATGAAATTGGAGGCGTAGACGTGGGTGGCGTGAGGTCTCCGTCTAATGCCTGTTTCACGCAAACGTGAAAGAGGCGCCGGTTAGAAACAGGGACTTATTTTTGGAGGCTATTTGCGACAGAAACTAGCAGGTCACGGCCATTAACCGTTTGATTTTTGTTGCCCATCAACAGAAACGCAACAAATTACTGAGATGCCAGGCCCATCAGTTGCGCAAGGCCAAGTTTGAAATGGGCAGGCTCACAATGGCGGTCACGGCGTCGTTCGTCGGACAAGGAGGCCAGTTAGATGGCGCAGCTACGTCAACGGATGACAATGTTCCCCAAGGACAACGTCAGCTTTCCTCGTTGCAGACAACAGGGCCAACCGCCTACAGTTTGAAGCACCTAACTGGACTAGAAGCCAGCAACATACAAAAATGACGAAGGACGTTTTCCAAGCATTTTGTTGATGACTAATGCAGAATGGACTGCGGACTAGGAAGTTCGTCAGGAACGTTTTATAAGACAATGAACAACAGTGGCAGAAGTCAACCCAGCTGATTGGACGCTAATCAGACAAGGCAGATGTGGCAGACAAGGGATGTGGTCAGCTTCAAAAATAGTAGTAACGAATGAACTTAACGGTTCTGCTCTTTCCGACTCCTCTGTAATGTAAGCAGCGTTGGAACTAAGCAGAGGCGGAATGGCTTGGTGGGACTTAGCTGACGATTTCCAATGGAAGACCTGAGCAACAAACTGGCAAGCCTTATTTTTGAAGTTAATTTTTACTATTTCCGCGATTTTTAAGTGAACCGATAACGAGCCAGTTAACGGAACCCTAGGCTGCTTTCGTTAATTTTTAAGAATGTATTTAAGAAACTGTGGGACAGTGGAAAAAGAAACATCTGACTTCAGGGGAATAACATCGAGGAAATCTGTCAGGCACAGCAAACACTCATGCAAAAAGTATAAATCCTGTTTTGAAATAGCAGTGCGCATATCTAGCATGCTTGCAATTTTATTCACTGAGTCCCTGTTAACACTAACGAAGTCATGGTAGTTACGCTTTACAGCGGGATTTACAGAAAGAGAACCTGGGAGACAACAATGAAGCAATTCGTGATTGCTTGCAAAAAGGTCACGATGGAAATTTATGAATAAAAGTTGGATGCCATTATTAATCATTTAATCAAGTATGCCAGAATTTCTGGTTGATGAGTGCACCAATTCGGGCCACTTTGAAGAATAAATGGTATCCATAACTGTCTGGTGTTTGGTTGGTGATGTATTTGTTTGTCGGCTTATTTCTGTTAAATTAAATTCATCAAGAATCATTTTGACATCAAACGTAGTGTTTGCGACCATTTTAAGTAGTTCAAAAAGCTGGTCTATATTGACAGAATAAAATGGTAGAATATATACACAATTAACTAACGCGTAATTATTTTGAGGCAGATCGGCTGACAGAAGCGAAAGAAATTCTCCGATCGAGGGTGGGGTCAAGCATTAAAAATTGCACAAGGTTACCTTATTGCACTAAACTTCTTAGTCAAGCTGGGCCAACTCGCATTGAGAGGAATAATATTGAGCGGATTCCTGATAGACAGATTTTCATTAACGGAATTAGAAGGTGGATTATGTACAAAATTGATTGACGCTTTAGCATTTTAAGGCAGATTGGCTGACACAAAACATACCTATCCAGAAGCGAAGCAAATTCTCCGATAAGTAGGCAAATGCATAGGAGAGAAATACATGTAGACGAAACCACCGTCGCCACGTTTGCCAGCGCAGGCCTGTCGGTAGAAACTGAACTTTATGATATTGATGGTGGGGTTAAGCATTAGAAATTGCGCAAGGTTACTTTATTGCACCAAACGTCTTAGTCAAACCTATCAAGTAGCTGGGTCATCTCTCATTGAGAGGGATAATATTAAGCGGATTCCTGAAAAACAGGTCAGACCCCTTACTTTTCATAAAAAGGAAGAGCTGATGGAGGAATAATAAACTGTTGGGAAGAAGTAAGAGATTATATGAAAAATATTTGGGGTCTATAATTTATGGGAATGCTATCGTCAGCTATAAATGCGTTATTGCACAGAGAAAAGTTGAGGTAGGATGCATAAGAAAGCATATTATTTTGCAGAATCGGAAATATAGGAGGAGTTCTGAAACATGGTTTTAGCGATGCTGAAACAATATGAAGGGAGACATTAATTTTAAAAAAGGACAGGTTTGTTTTAAAGACCGTCAATACAGAGAAAGGTATTAGTTACCGTTGGAGTTTTTCAAGTAGTTGGGTTAGAATTAATTGTTAACCTGGTTACTTGCAAACATCTTAAGCGTGGGTGAGATAGCAGGTTTCTTTGCCGTAAAGCTCACATTAATTTGAGAATTTGGGGTGACGACTAACAATTGTTTGCCTGGGATAGCATTTCGTTCGTCCAATTGTATCCGTTTAGTCAGGTGTGATCGATCTAACGTGGGGAGATGAAGGAGTGAGCTCTTTTTTCGAACAAAGCCGCAAGTCTGCGCCGTGGAGGTGGATTCAGAATCTGCAATCGGAAACTTTCAACGATTACCAATTCTTAGAGAGGTTTCAAAATGAAAGGTTTCATCTGAGTGCGGGACCATGTGATCAGGTGTAAAGTTAGTCGGGGAAATTGGCTAACATCTAATGCTGGATGTCGGGCGAGCAGAATTCAGGGAAGGCTTGTTGGCTTTATAGAAAAATATAATTCTGGTAACTATCCGTGTAAGATTGAGAACGTTATAATTTAAGCAAATTTATCTTCTTCAGAAAATTAAGCCATAAGTCTATGTATGGTAACAATTGCCGACAAGTTGTTACTATCGATAATTCGTGTATGGTGACTGTCACGTATATAATTTACATTTCATCCAGGAAGAAGTTTCGTGCACAAACAACCGATTAATTTCTTTTTTTGGCGAAAAAACGAACTTGATCCAAATAAAATACACACTTACGCATAAACCTGCGCAGGGCGAGGTCTAGAAAAGCATAGTACACTTACTTGTTGAGTGATCAGTAATCACACGGGTCAATGAAGGTGATTTGTGTTTACTAATGGAATGCTGTTCCGATATTTTCAGTGAACAAAAATGAGTGCTTGGACTCATGAAATCTTGGCCGAAATTCGTAAATGCCTTTTAGATTAGGAAGGATCACTTAGGTGGGATTGTAATATTATTTATCGTGCGGCACAATCTGCAAAATTTGCAGTCGGTGTAAAATTGATGCTTAGTTCGTATGCATTCTTCACATTGATGCATTGTAGATACAAATATATTCTATAGAAAGCATGCAGAAAATACGAGTCGTTTTACTCACTTGATAGCAAACCAGTTCATCCTCAAACATGATCCCCGAGTATCCTTCGGCTTCAAAAAGCTTTCCAATTACTCGATTTCTAAGGCCGCGCAGTGTCGACTCATACAGCATCGGACCTGTCAGTTCATTTAGGTTCATCATTAAGTATACAATATATTCAGCATCCATTGCAAACTTTTATGGATTCTACACGATATCTTCCTTAAGGCATAACGACTTATGCGATTTTTTTTTACGCAGAAAGTATACATCTTGTAGACTGTAGACTGGCTCAAAATTATTCGAAAATTGGGGAACATTTTCAAATCCTAAATTTACCCTTTCTTCAAGTATAAAATTTGAAAATGACGTGATTTGCTACCAAATGCAAAGCGAACGCATATATTGTGCCTGTTTTTTTTTATAAAATACGTTTTGATTTATAAGGGCGCCAATGTGAATAATGCATATGAATTAAGTAGTCATTTTATACCGAGTGAAGTTTTTGCAGGAGGTCGAAAAGAAACGCATTCGAAATATTATAGAATTATGCCGCAGAATGATCAATTAACGAGTCATACGTAAGTAATCCTTCCAAATTGAAGAAGCATTTCCGAATTTCGATTAACATTTTATGAGACCAGTGACTTCAGCAGTTCGATCGTCGTTGTCGACGATGTTTGCGATGTGCTTCACAGCGAGGTGAAGCAGGAGTTTTTTGCGAATGTAGACTTGCTCAGCACCTACCGCGCTCTCTCCTCCCCCACCTACGCCCGGTGTCAAGGCAGAGTCAAAGGACCGAAGACAAGTGGGGCGGTGATAGCTGGCGCGACTGGTGCATCACCTAGGCGTGCCGATACACACGGCTCGGTCCTACGGACTAGGAGTGCCATAAAGGCCACAATAAAAAGAAGATATTGCAGCATGGTATATAGACCACCAATCGGCTACTCCACACAAACACACACTGGACCGATTCTACGGTCCAAGCTATCTCGTCGGTTAGCAACATTCTCAGCTACGGCTTTTAGCACACCAGAGTGTATGTAGTGAGGAAAATGCGCTAAATCGTTTATATTACTCTACCTTGCCATTTCCCAGTCCCGGCCACTGTTCGAGATGGTCAGTTGACTGGTGCATGTAATGGACGCGCTGGCTGACATATCTAATGACGCTGTCTGCGCACGCCACACGCACGAACTGCCCCCCCCCCTCCCAAACACAAGCACCAGTATTCTACACAACGGGGGTTCAGCGGCGTACATCTTACATGCGTGAGAGTGCCACAGTTCACATCAAGAAGGAGCCGGTGAGGCCTTACTTTCACTTCGTCAGTCTGCCACTACACACAAACACACTCTGCGTGAACCGAGTTGGGCGTCAGATGGCAACCTTCTAAGCCGCGACGCTTGGTGCACGTGATGGTTTATTGCTCATATTGATTAAGAGAACCTTTTACATGCCGGAGCACAGATAAAGCAAGGCAGTGTGAAAGGGTGAGATGTTGCAAGTTTCCGTGTGTTGAGAAATCGAGCGCCACAATGGTAAGCAGAGGTGATGCACGATTAAAAACCTAGAGTTTTGTCAAAAATTGAGCTGAAAATTTATGCACGAGACAGAGAAAGCTGATGTTTTTGAAATTTGGGTGCTGCAATTCGCAGAGCTGCACAGCGGTACGGGAATGATATCACTTCCTCTGGAAGGAGGTCCAGCTCTGCTGGATTTTGAAGCGGTCGCGTCCGAATAACGCTCCTACTTGCTTTGTTGACTGTTCATTGGAAAATCGTGGTCGGATGACAAAATAATTAGATATCATCTAGACCTACAGATAGAGTTTGCACTTGCAAGTGTCCGACAAATATGGTGCCGTCTTGTATGACCTTCCGTAGATGACCTTACTTATCAGATATCGTAACCGAAATTGGATTGAGGGTTACAGTGCATATTTGGAGCCGTTATTTTTGTTTTTACATTGGTTTAAGACGCAGAAAACAGTGTACTAGAGAAGAATTCATTTCAAACCGCTTTTATCGAACGAAAACAGGGCTGGCCTAGGCGAAGTCAGGAGTTTTCCGACATCCATGTAATTTCCTACGATATCTAGTATCACATGCCAAAATCTCTTGTTTATGTGTTTTGTATTATAAAAAAATATCGGAATAAACAAAAACCTTTCAAATAAATCACTTCTGTAGACGAAGAACCTGTTAAATGCAAATTTGCAATGTTGCGTGGTCTTCAAGATGAAGTAGGTGGCTGCTACTTAAAAAAGTCCGTTTTGAAAAGACTCGGCGTTTAGTGCCGTAAAATTTAGGGATAAATGTATACATAAGGGGCTCACTAAGAGTGCAACAGGCTCGACGTAGAAAACCGTTTCACGGTCGTTATCGATCATCAGTGCGTTGTGGGCCGTTATATATAGGCAGGTTGGGTATGACTGGCTGACGAGGGCTAATAGGCCAGGAATGGCCATTCCAGTCTCCTTTGTCTTTGTCGGTAGTATCATTCAGCATATATATATATATGAATAACTGATGTGGTGTGCATTCCGAGATGATATAATGAGAAAGTGAAGGCTCTTCGGAAAATTGAGTTGTACTCGTAAATTTTCAAGTCGGTGACACCGAGGGCTTACGAGGGCTTACGTACACGCTCACTGTCTTGTTCCCAAACCTCAACATTTGCTAACCCCCACTCGGCCACATAGACGTATGCTCTT
>CACRXP010000138.1:192016-258321 GCA_902702965.1 Spirometra erinaceieuropaei | reverse complement strand
GAGGGACCTATTTAAACCGTGTAATTTTCTAATATTTCCTATCTCCGATGATGCGCTCGAGTATGAGTGTGAAACGTCAGATGAATAAATCATCATCCCCAGAGCTCGCCTTACCATCTTCTTCAATATATATATATATATAAAGAAGATGGGAAGGAGATCGCTGGGACCAATTGTTTATTTATCCGACGTTTCGAACTCTCACGCGAGCCCATCGTCAAGGAATGAAAAATTGTACAACTCATCGTGTATTTAGCTCACTTCTGCCGGGAGGTACCCAAAAAGGATAGCTCATTGGGAAGAATATCCAAAGGTTCAGGAATGGGAGAGGGTCGCAATCGAAACACACACTGTACTGATTTCTGATTGTTGAGTAGGAGTCCATTATTCGAAGACCATGCGGAGACGTGGACTAAGCCATCCTTTAAAGACTGTAGGTGAGTCAGGTTTTTGAGTGGGTGGCCTACGACCATGTCATCGGCATACTTAACATACAGGCAGTCGTTTGGCGATCTCAAATCATCAGTATGTGGGGAGAAAAGATGAGGGGATAAGATAGAACCTTGTAGAACTCCACGATTGTTTGGAAGAATAGAAGATTTTCTCCTTCCAGACTGGACAAACTGAGTGCGGGAGGAAAAATAATCTCTAAGCCAAGAGACAACCCAGCTCGGAGTGTCGCACGCAGCTGCTTTGGTCAGGAGGAGTTGGCGCGGAATAGTGTTGAAGGCGGATGAGTAGTCGAGAAAAGCACATGCATATGCGCGGCATCCCTTGTCTAAGTCTCTCAAAGCTGAATGAACAACTAAAGCAACAGCATCCAAGGTGCTACGCTTTGTCTTGTATGCAAATTGTAGAGGATCAGAAAAATTGACGGAGGAGGACTTAAGGGAATCTAATGCAACTCGTTCAGTAAGTTTCAGGAGTGCAGAAGAGCAGGCAATAGGACGGAAAGATTTAGGAGCAAAAGTTAAAGATTTTTTAGGGATTGGAGTAATTCTTACTGTACGCCAGGCGTCAGCAATCTTGGACTCTATGAAGGATAGATTAATAAGGTGGGTCAAGACGGGAGCTATCTGCGAACAGCAAGACTTAAGGAGAAAAGGAGAGACACCGTCCGGCCCAGCCGCCGTTGACCCGCGAATCTTTTTGAGATGGTGTTCCACTGTTGTCACGGTAACAGGAGTGAAGTCACATGGTGGTAGGTAAATTTCGTTTGGGCGAGAAGTGGAGTCGTTAGAAGTACAGATAAAATTCCGATTTAAAGAGTTTAAATCTACGTCAATGGGTTCAAGTATATTACGTTGACCAGTGAGACGCTTGAGATTCCTCCACAGTTCAGCAGAACGAAAAGGAGAGGAGGGGGTGGATGAAGTAGAAAAAAGTTAACTAACGAATAAACCGTTAAGTCTGGCAATTTCGTTCTTTATTAAAACATTGATATCCTTCACCTTGTCACGCTGACCTAGTTTGTAAAAGGTTTCTTTGCGACGTCTCAAATGTTTGAGGTATGGTGAGGAGATTCTGTCAGGCCTGACCATAACAGTTTCACGGGGACAACAAATATCAAAAATGTGATTCAAAAATAGCGTAAGATAATTAGAGCATAATTCAGCATTTGGTAGTGCTAGAAAAGTTGGGATGGTACTAGTAATTGAACTCTATAGTAAGTGGATCTTATCTACGGATGTGTCTCGAATAGTAATTTTCCTCTCGGGTTTTGTAAGCAATTGACGCTTAGAGGTGGAATAGACTTTTGGAAGTCCTAGTTGCACTGAGTGATCAGACCCTGAGAGTGGAGCTCTATTTTTAATACAAAAAAGCTTTGGGTAATTGGTCAATATCTGATCAAGAGGGGCATCAGCCCGTGTATTGAATGAAACAAGGTCATCAAAACCCAGAAGGGTAATGGGCCGAAAACTCACACGGTTAAAATCACCGCGCAAAAGAATAAGATGGTCTGAGGATAATGAAGCAAGTTTTTGTGTGAGGAAGTCAAAAAAACGGCCCAGAGAGCCTTCATTTTTGGAAGGGGGATGTAAATACTGACAAATATAGTACCCTTAAAGCTATTTAACAAATGGGGCTTGCAGATAACAGCAATTACATCAATTAAATCATCAGAATATGAAAACAGGGGCTTACAATTTACACACCAGTCTTGCTTGACAAAAATGGCCACTCCTCCACCTCTACTGCCTGTTGGAGTTGCTCTATCATTTCGAAAACAGCAAAATGTCGAAGGACTGATTAATTCCGAGTCAATATGGCTATTAAACCACGTCTCCTGAGAGCAAATTACTCCTGTTTTGCCATGTTCTTTGGTTGACAGAAGTAATTCCAAATCATGGGCTTTGTTAAATATCGATCGACAGTTAGTCGAAAGAAAACCCGGGATTGACAACTTGTTATTAGGCTGGCGTTTAAGCGCAACTTGCCATCCACAGCGATGTTGCTTTCGAAAAATTGGCCTTTGCTGATACGAGCGTGGGAAGGCCAGCGAGGAAGGACGAGAAACAGGACAAGTTGTCAGAGTGTAACTGCTGCTGGCACGGTGAGTTCGTTGCGTTTGGGAGCGTGAGAACGCCAACGCAGGACAATCGCAGAAACGACAAATTGGCCGCAAAGTGCAACCACTGGAGTCATGATCAGGAGGCGGAAAAATCGATGCAGAAATTTCGCAGGGTTTAAGCTACTTTAAAAAGGTGCTAGCGTACTGTAAAGAAAACCACATAGGAATAGATAAATTAAAACAAAGGAATAAGACTGGGGTATGCAATTAACAAACATTCATGTGACTGGAGGGAAACAACGAAGATCGGTTGTCAGCAATTCTCCAAGGATCCGTGAGCATTTTGTTCGTTCTTCCTCGATTGTTGCCTTGTATTTGCGCAGTCGAAGGTGACAATCCTGGATTAGAACCCGAATCATTCTGCGTCCGTGTTGTGGAACTGTTCGTCTACCTAGCTCGGTGTTGACAGGGGATTTATATGAGAGGCATCTCGGCAGAGTGTTTGAGTCTAGGCACCTGTGTAGGAACCTCATTTGAGCGTACGTTGAAGCCTGTCGACAGGAGAAGGACTCCCAAAGACGTGCTGATTTAAGCGCTTCGCGCCCGAATGTATTCCGAATGACAGACAACACGCGCCGCCCAGGTTTACAGGAAGGCAACGAATACCTCCCGTATTCTAAGCTTTCTTAGCAACCACCCTCTCTCGCACAAACGCAGCTGCGTGAGAACACTCTACCGGCGCGTAGAAACCCATTGCAACGAGCCAGCCGACAAGAAGGCTGAGGTCCAGTTCCTGCGGAAACTCTTCACAGCGAACGGCTACCCTGGGAATTTTGTCGAAAAGTGCAGGCGAGAAACCCGGGGAAGACAACCGAAGGGACAACCAAAACCGAAATGTTGGCGCGCAGTGCCGTACATAGCCGGTGTGTCATAGGAATTCGCTAGACTGATGAGCGAATTTGAGATTGGTGTCGCTCACAGACCTGATGCAACAATACGCCGGCAACTCATGCACCCTAAGGACCCGATTCCTATCAACCAGAAATCGGGGGTCATTTACCGGATAGACTGCAGTTGTGGTCAAGCCAATTATGTTGGCGAAACCGGCAAACAAGTACGCACGAGATTGCACGAACACGAGTTGGCTGTGAGACGGAAGGACAAACTCTCCTTGGTAGCCGCCCACGCCTCCACGCCAGGACACGGCTTCGACTTTAAGTGCGTGAGAATATTGGGCCAGTCGGACGACCGAGTTGCTCGCCTGCTGCAGGAAGCATGGCAGTCAACCGAGGACTCGATTAATCGACATATCGATCTGCCAATCGCCTATCAAGCACTGCGAGAGCAAATCAGCAACGCAGCTAGAGGTCACCCCCGGCAGAAGTGAGCTAAATACACGATGAGTTGTACAATTTTTCATTCCTTGACGATGGGCTCGCGTGAGAGTTCGAAACGTCGGATAAGTAAACAATTGGTCCCAGCGATCGCCTTCCCATCTTCTTCTATTCAATTACCTGGGCCGCGCGTGTTCTCTATCATTCGGAATACATTCGGGCGCGAAGCGCTTAAATCAGCACGTCGTTGGGAGTCCTTCTCCTGTCGACAGGCTTCAACGTACGCTCAAATGAGGTTCCTACACAGCTGCCTAGACTCAAACACTCTGCCGAGATGCCTCTCATATAAATCTCCTGTCAACACCGAGCTAGGTATGCGAACAGTTCTACAACACGGACGCAGAATGATTCGGGTTCTAATCCAGGATTGTCATCTTCGACTGCGCAAATACAAGGCAACAATCGAGGAAGAACGAACAAAATGCTCACGGATCCTTGGAGAATTGCTGACAAACGACCTTCACCGTGGCATTTCTCTCAGTGCCAGTCGCATTCGCGATGTGCGTGAAGCCAAACTGAAGC
Organism: Spirometra erinaceieuropaei; assembly: GCA_902702965.1. Classification (NCBI taxonomy): domain Eukaryota; kingdom Metazoa; phylum Platyhelminthes; class Cestoda; order Diphyllobothriidea; family Diphyllobothriidae; genus Spirometra; species Spirometra erinaceieuropaei. The sequence goes on along the minus strand of CACRXP010000138.1, from coordinate 253,893 downwards.
AGAAGTTGACCACACTAAGTGAAAAGAATCCAAACCTCTGCCATGATAAGGTTGTGCACAACCTATCTTCCAAACAACTGACAGCAGAGCAGATGAAAGTGCTGAGTCATGATGCCTGCTTCAATACTACGGATGCCCAACCACTTGACTTCATCGCCGCTGCGGAATCTGTCATTCGCGAAGCTCCAATTACTGAAGAAAACAGGAATCTGCTACGACAGCGAATATCCTCCAGACTCATGTCCCACAGGCAACGCAAGACACTTTCAAAAGCAGAAGACGAAGCACTCCGGACGTTAAAGGCTGACAAAAGCATTGTCATACTCCCAGCCGATAAAGGACGATCGACGGTTGTAATGAACAAAGAGGACTACACCAACAAAGTCGATGAACTTTTGGGCGACAGAACTGCCTACATTCCTCGTGAAGGCGACACGACGAAGACGCTAATAAGCGAAATCAATAAGGACCTAGCGAGTCTTCGGAAGTCAAAAGCAATAACACAGCTTGACTGGCTGAGGATGAAACCAAAGGATTCAGCGATCGCGAGATTCTATGGTCTGCCCAAGGTCCATAAACCAGGAACTCCCCTACGGCCGATTGTTTCTCTAAGAGGCACCCCAATGTTTGGCCTGGCCAAGTGGCTGTTCCAGCGTCTGAAATTTCTAACCCAGGGTTCTGAAACAAGCGTCCACTCAGCCGAAAGATTCATCGAAAAGCTGCAAGGTATACGACTCACAGATGACGAAGTGATGGTTTCTTTCGACGTGATATCACTTTTCACTTCCATCTCACAGCATCTGGCGGTTGAAACCCTGCAAACCTTGTTGGAAGAACAATATGACGAAACGGACAAGAAACTGAAGATAAAACACCTTATTGATCTCCTGAAGCACTGCTTGAAGACTTTCTTCACCTTCAACGGAGCTGTGTACGAACAAGTTAAAGGTACACCCATGGGGTCACCGTTATCCAGCTTGATTGCTGAGGCAGTGTTACAGCGACTCGAGGCACTGGCTTTCGATCACTATCGACCACGACTGTGGTTACGGTATGTCGATGACACATTTGTCATCATCAATCGGGACAAGATTGGGGAATTCACGCAACACCTCAACTCGATCTTCCCAGACATCCAGTTCACGATGGAGGAAGAAAAAGAGTGCCAGTTGCCGTTTCTGGACGTACTAGTTCAGAGAAAAGGTGATGGTGCATTAAAGACAACGGTTTACCGGAAGGCAACGAATACCTCCCGTATTCTAAGCTTTCTTAGCAACCACCCTCTCTCGCACAAACGCAGCTGCGTGAGAACACTCTACCGGCGCGTAGAACCCCATTGCAACGAGCCAGCCGACAAGAAGGCTGAGGTCCAGTTCCTGCGGAAACTCTTCACAGCGAACGGCTACCCTGGGAATTTTGTCGAAAAGTGCAGGCGAGAAACCCGGGGAAGACAACCGAAGGGACAACCAAAACCGAAATGTTGGCGCGCAGTGCCGTACATAGCCGGTGTGTCAGAGGAATTCGCTAGATTGATGAGCGAATTTGAGATTGGTGTCGCTCACAGACCTGATGCAACAATACGCCGGCAACTCATGCACCCTAAGGACCCGATTCCTATCAACCAGAAATCGGGGGTCATTTACCGGATAGACTGCAGTTGTGGTCAAGCCAATTATGTTGGCGAAACCGGCAAACAAGTACGCACGAGATTGCACGAACACGAGTTGGCTGTGAGACGGAAGGACAAACTCTCCTTGGTAGCCGCCCACGCCTCCACGCCAGGACACGGCTTCGACTTTAAGTGCGTGAGAATATTGGGCCAGTCGGACGACCGAGTTGCTCGCCTGCTGCAGGAAACATGGCAGTCAACCGAGGACTCGATTAATCGACATATCGATCTGCCAATCGCCTATCAAGCACTGCGAGAGCAAATCAGCAACGCAGCTAGAGGTCACCCCCGGCAGAAGTGAGCTAAATACACGATGAGTTGTACAATTTTTCATTCCTTGACGATGGGCTCGCGTGAGAGTTCGAAACGTCGGATAAGTAAACAATTGGTCCCAGCGATCGCCTTCCCATCTTCTTCTATTCAATTACCTGGGCCGCGCGTGTTCTCTATCATTGGGAATATATATATATATATATATATGTATATATGAATAACTGATGTGGTTTGCATTCCGTGTACAGATGCTATCGACGGCGACTTTGAAGTATTGTCGACGCCTGTGAACTGCAAATTATTTTTATTACCGCTAACAGCCCGGACCTCAATTCCATTGAAATTATGTTTACTCTATATAGACAGTGTTGGGACAAGACAAAAAACACCTTTCGGTACTAGCCGGCTGTAGGTTTATCAGTAATGTGATATTGCCTAGAACTGATCACTTTGGACCAGAATGGTCCACAAGCAGGCATGCTGGTGACTTTATCTCTAATGCACTAAAAGTACTCTCACGTAGTCTTTAAGACTATTGACAAGGAACAATTGGCACATTAGAAGAAACAGAATGACGAAACGCGATCTCCATCAGCTAATTGGTACCACAAAGCAGTTGCTTTTGTGATGAGATTATACTTTTAGACTAGTCAACAAAGGCTGCCTTAATAGTCACTTGTGCGATGAACCTCCCACGTGAACACACCGTATCAACAACTTTCAAACACTGTCGACGTCTGATGGTGTAGATGGCCTGTACACCGCAATATCGTTTTATCGCCGCCAATAGCCCGAACCTTCGTTGGATCGAAAATCCTTTTAATCTAATTAAGCAAAATCGTGACAAGGCAAAAAGCACACTGTGTTCAACGCTTGCATGCGTCAGTCCACCACACGCCCAAAACGGGCCACGCGGTAGATGCAGGAGGGCTACATCAGATTCTGGCAGGTGTTATCGGCAATGCGCGCCGCCAACTAATGCTGACATTCGGGCTTCTGTTTGCAGTCCAGGCCAAATAGTTGTTGTGGACCAGCGGGTGTGGTGGCACGCCTAGGTGCAAACCACCTGCGGCATTCCCCCGCCTTCGGTCATCCTGAATTGGTCTTGACGCTGACTCCAGCTGGGGAGGGGAGGGTGCGGTAGATGCAGTGCAAGTCAACTGCTACAATAAGTTAAGTCACGCGCAAGTCACCATCCCTGCTTTCACCAAGCTGTAAAGCACACGCGGACATCGTTGAAATCAAAGCTGGAGGTGTTTTTATTAGTTCACCATAAACGACTAATGGTCGCTATGTCCTCCCAAGTTACAACTGCTTTGAATGCAAACGGACATTGAAGAAAGTACTAATAGATTGTGGCTACCCAAAGATAGGCTCTGCCTATCTGCCACACCCCAGGTAACTGCCTCGACCAGCGAGCTAAACCAGGTGAGGGTATCCCTGTGTGCAGCTACCCACACGGTAATCACGTTTTGGCTGGCCCGATGGGTCACCGCATCGGCATCGCCCAGACGAGGCTACGTCTGAAACACTGCGGGAGGCCACAAGGTAAGTGAGCCCTCAGGTAAGCGAACCTTGCTCTCTTTCCTCACTTACTTGTCTGTCAATGTCACTTGCTGTATGCTGCTCTTGTTGTATGGTCTGCGTCCGTTTGTCTGTGCCTATCTCTGCTAATAGCTAGGTGTTAGTGTGCTGGACTTCGTATGTTGCCTTGCTTAATCCCGTCCCTGCCTGATGGCTGTGTCTGCTTGTCCACCAGCTCCGTCACGTTGAAGTCATCCTGCACACCCACCATGACTAGTCCAACCCACACCCGTACCGACCACTACAAAGTCCACCACCACCAACATCACCACAGCTGACACTGACACTGTCGAATTCTCATGTCCACATTGTTACCAAATGTTCACCTCACGCATCCACCCGTTCGGTCACTTGCGAATTCATTGCACAGAGACTGGAGAAACAGTGCCTGGAGCATTAACCTACACTCGCCGCATCCACCTACACTGCCCACACTGTACTCGCACATTCATTCACCGCATGGGTCTGTTGGGCCAAATGCGCGTCCACGAAAACCCACGGTGCACAACTGTCGGCTGCATCACACCATCACATCTTTCCTCACTAGCATCTCATCGTACATCAACATTCACCCACCACAAGCATCCAATTGCAACCTCCCGCTCAGCTATGCCTGTTGACTCCGTCTCCATGCGGAACTCCAGCTGCATGTGTGACTCGAATCTGAAATTTTCACGGCGCGTCAAGTGTTGTGGCTTGAAAGGCCTCTGACTGACGCCCCAACTCAGCACACGCAGTTCGTCCAGTTTTGTGTGCGTTGCGTGGAGTGGCGCACTGGTGGGCTGAGAGCCAGGCTGAAACAACTCCTTCTCAATGTGACCAACGACACTCTCACACTTGTGAGATGAACGCCGCTCAACCCCCCTTGTGTAAAATCCCGGTGTCTTTGTTCGCGGGGCCATTCATCCATGCAAGGTCTAGTGACAACGTCAGCCACCGCTCCCATTCCCCGCACCTGTCAACTGACCGTCTCGGACAGTGGCTGGGGTGTGGGAATGGGGTGGGAGAGTGAGATTGACCACTCAGCGTAGGCACGTCTGCGTGCCGCTTTAGCCGTGCCAGCCTCAAATCTTTGCTGTTGTTTGCTCAATACCTGGCCCCTTGTTGAGAGAAACAGATTGTGCGGAGCGTAGCGCCAAGGTGAGGACCCGTCCGTGCCATCCACATGTGCCCTGGCTTGCCTCCGGTCTCCTTGACTCAGTCTTGACACCAGGTCCAGATGGAGGATGATGAGAGTGAGTTTGATGTTGCGCAAGTCACCGCCCCTGCTCCGGCTGGCTGCGGAGCGCGCGGTGGACATCGTCGTCGCGGACGGTAGGACTGTCATTTGTCGTCATTGCGGAGGTTGTGACAGGAATGATTGAGTTGGAGCTGATCGGGCATACCAACCAACCAGTGAGGCACAGTTGTGCACAATTACTGATCCCGCGTGAAGAACTACGTCTAAAGCATACCAGTGCATGCATATAAAGCATTAGTTACGGTCTCTCGGAGACTATTTGCAGTTCGATAGTTTTGCGTTCTTCCAGCCGTGGCTATCGCGGGATTCAGTTTTGACGATACATGCTTCGTACTGTCTCCCCACTACGCGACTGATCATCACGGTTCGAGACATCGATTCCCGCTCGGTTACAGCACATGATTACCAATATTACCGATTGCAACCTTGCGTATTTTTGCGTCGTTAGTGTATCCAGATGCCTAGCGGCGTGAATTTCCTTCCCCTCAGGTTCCCGAAAGTAGCTATCTGCGACCATCGAAGGCATCACTAATAAAACCTTCATTACTGATATTCCCGAATTACAGACATCCTTACCTACCGTTTTCTGATTGAAGCCACAAATCCGTTCGTGGCCGACGTGCGTAAATTGGAGATTCTTCACTGAGAGTTTCCAAGATCTGTCCTTGCTGGAATCTAAACTGACATCCCACGTGAGTGAGACGATTTGGAATACTGCGACGACAAAACTACCTTCGGTTATTCATGGTAGAAGACTGGGTTGACACACGCCAAATTTTTGGTGCCGCTGCTGCAAGCAAATCCTCAGTATCTATTTGGAGTCGGCTAAATTATCGGCATGCGGCCTAGCTCGACACAAGTCTCCGAGACGTGGAGGTGGCCCCTGGGGTCTCGAGACTTTGTCTCGTCTCCAGGGAGCGATACAAATTAAGGAATGTTGTTGCAGATGCGCGCTACGAGATTATTGATTTAAACTAGATCAGGCATGCCAACAGCTCTATGTAACTCCTACTGACTCTGATGTCCAATTCCCAAGTTTGTATTTGACCCAGAAATGGAATTTAAAACATGAGACGTATCCGAGTCACTTTAATAGAAAAAGGACACGTAAGCGTATCTTACAAATTCTTCTCAAGGCCAGAGGTCTTACCAACTTTGAAAAATCTTAGCGCAGAGTAAACGCTCGTTCGATGCAGCTTAAAGCGTCCATTTTCCTGGGATCCGACCAGGTCCAAAAGTCAAACTCCTTGCGCGATGACCTGGGTCGACGTGACGGCTGGACGAACTCCGTGACTGATACGCCTTGGTTATCACCGTAACCTCCAATGAGGAGAAGGAAAGTAAACGCTAATAAATTGCAAATGAAGTTTTATGAATAGGTGAAGGCGGAGGCATGTCACCGGTCAAAACAACCAAAGATGTTGGAATGGGTGAGGAAGAGGAGAAGGGATGCATGTGGAGAGTTTGTGGGCACATAACTACCGGTCGCTCTGATAGTGCGCTGGTGGAAAAGCCGTTTTGGCACACAGATAAGTCATCGGTAAAATCAAATCAGCCCAGAGGATTCCATTAATGGAATTTGGCTCGATCGGCCCGAAACAACACCTCATCTATTGCCGAGAATTCTTGGGATTTTAGAAGTGCCTGCATGTCCTGGAGAACAGAGGCGAACCGACCTTCCAGCTAGCTGCTCTCCCCTCACTTGCACTGCAGACGAACACGAAGCATTGAATATAATTAAAGCAATACGCATGAAGTAGGAAAGGATTAGAATGTTCCAAGTGATTCAACCATCCTTCCTATGGGGTTGGCATCGACTCTTGACTGTCTCATTAGGGACGAAGTCTTGCAGTTTACCTGGAAGTTAATCCCCAGGGAGCAGTCGAACTAAACGCCTAGGTTCACATTCAGTCACAGCCATCAGTGCATCATCTATATTGGCAGAAGTGGATGAACCACGAAGATACTATGAACGGAATAATATAGCGCCGCGAGTCCATATAGACCTTCGATGGTTTGAAATTACTTTTTAAGCCGCATTAAGTGTCAGTGCATAGATTGTCTCCTATTTGGCTATACGACAATAAATCGGCTCAAGATCACTGTAACAGCCATCTTCTCCAGTTTGAGAACGGTAATCACGAGGGTTGCCCAGTTATGGAAGACATACGCTAGACGGCACATCGGCGACTGGAGACTGTGCTGTAGAATCGAGAACCGTGCAGAGCTATCTCCCAGGTCGATTCAAATGCAGATAGTTTATGAATGAAAACAACCTTATCATGTCGGATAAAGTACCGTCGACTGGTATTACACATTTTGTCCCGTTTCAGCCAGTCAGACGACGGAGCAAGATTACAGAGTTAGATCGACGACTGGACACTTCAGCCTCCAGAATGTTTTGTCTTGTTCATGAGGCGGCATAATACAAAAACTGGGCAATTACCAATCGTTCAGTCAGTCACAAAAAACAGTCCAAAGCAAATACACAAGAGCAAAGTTGTCATTGAACAAGGGGAAAGTGAAACGATAATTCCCGGAGTTATTTTTCACTGTCTGAAGATAATCATAGTCCAGCTCAAAACCACGCAGAGGCAGAACTGCTGACTTACGGAAAGAAAATAGTCTGTCCTGGTAAACGGCGAGAGCAACAAAAGACTCCCTTAAGTTACTCTCACTGAGGCGTGTCCACTGTCCCAAGGGTCGCCGGTTGTCGGGCGGGGCGAAGACGTCAACCCAAAATGTATAACAATAACCATAATTACCAAAAATATAACTATTTTTGCGTCCAAAAGTAAAAATGCTGCCCTTGAATGTGACCGCCGTGAATTCTTTATATGCAGATATTGTGGGAGCAGCAGCCTTCCAAAAGCTGTCTGATGACTTCCGTGTCCGCGCCAGTCTGCTGGCTCTCGTAAATGACACATCTCCACAGAGGACAACGATTTGTCACTACATTCGCCGCCAATCACAAACACGCGACCGTCCGGCAGTGCAACAGCGGCAGACTTCTGCCTTTTAGCTCTCAAACCAGGTAGTCTATACCATCTGAAATGAAGACAACGGGAAAAGTGTGCCTCAGTTAGGTCACTGCAACGGTGGCCTACTTATGACAACAATCTATTCAGCAGGGCAATTTTAACGCACTGTGCAGACAAAAAGCCGACAAAAAGTGCGTTTAAAAACGTAACATGGGGGGGGGACTGTCAGATAACATGAAAACTCTGCGACCAGTTGGAACGTGGATCAGACTCTAGTAGTTACCCGTCAATTTTGGCCGTAAACAGTGGCTGCATTTTCGAATTAAGCATGAAGGATACCCACGATAAAGTAAGCTTCTTTAAAGCGGACAATTGTGGTATCTAGGGTTCCCCTCGAGCAAACATTTATCGTTCTTTAAAAGAGAGTATGTAGTAGATTTCTTTCCGTTGAATTGGTGCGAAGCTTTCAAAATGTAAGTATTGCCCTTTCCATGTGATCTTCTGGATAACGGAGGGCCGTATCGAATCATCAGCCTTTCTAAACATGAGAACGTCTAGGAAAGGTAGCTTGTTACACTGCTCCGTTTTCATCACGAATTTAATTTTCGGATGCAAATTATTCATTACACAGTGTAGGTAGTAGGCGTCTTCCTTGTTATCAAAATCGTGAATACATCACCCACGTAGATCCTGCATAAATCTGGCATGTTCAATTTTAGTGACACATTTTCTTCTAGGTGCGTCAGAAAAACATCGGTGGACTACCAATTAAGACTCCGTCAATTTGCTAATAGAACTGAGATTTAAGCACGTACGCGTCACGTGGTAGGCGAGAGCGGCTTCACTGAGTTCGGTCTGGACTCAGAGCGGTTCTGAACGGACGGGGCGCTGACACATGGGTGAGGAGAAAGCGAGGTCGATTCCGTATTCAGTTTCCCCACCACAAAATAACCTACAGGCTTCTAAACCATCATGACTGCCAAAAATCGTGCTGCAGAAGGATGCCACCTGATCAAGCTATTCGAGCATACCCAGAACAGAGGTGCAGCCTAAAATAGCTCTAATATGAACTTAATCGCAGTCTAACTAGTATGAGATCTGAGATCCCCCATTGAAAACTAGATTTACTTAGCAGGAACAGTGTCTGGGGGTGTGGTGGGGTGGAGACGATCGCCCCGCTTCTGGAGGTTTTGGCAAGCTTAAGTGCCTCAAATCTTACCGGTAGATCGCCGTTCTTAACCAAAAATTTCAACCAAACCACTCCTCTCAGGAAACTGTCCAGTGCGGTAACAGTCGCTCCGTTGCAGTTGGCTACGTCGAACATCGCGTTTTGATCGGTATGTGCAGACAATTTAGTCGGAATTTTCAGCAAATCTGTATCTCATGCATTCTTGGACCAAATGTACAGTTTCAGCAAAAAAAGCCAAATCACGATCGCTAAGTCCTCAATGAGCTTACAAATAACGCCTGTGGAACCTGAGAAAGAATATGGAAGAAGTGGGCTGTTAAGCCACGCCAGAGACCTTTCTGACTGTTAAACATCTGAGGGAGTTCCGGCCAGAAAGTGAGATCACATCAGTGGCGGTAGAAAATTACCTTTGACTATAGCCAAGTCCGAGCAAATAGAGGCCAAGTAAAGACAGGAGATTAATCGGCGGATAGACGCGGTGTCCTAATGCAGTGCGTAATGCCCTCAGGCCTCGAGTCTGGGAAAGGAGCACAGTTGAATTACGACCATCCCATACGGCAGAAAAATTCATTCAACCCTGCCTCATTTTTGGCGGTGAACACAATACCCACGTACTTTACTATGCGGTTACCGCAGCCAGCAGACTCACTTGTCTTCCTGTGGAGAGTAGACTTCACAAGTTCCAAGACACTCGTCCTGCCTATTCCATCCTCCGACGACACAAATCACGTTTTCCTGACCGACTGGGACGACAACTGCCACAAGGTACATCCGTCCCGTGGAGAGCGGCGTACATTCCTTCCACCGAAGTTCATTCGTATCAAATTTGTCAACATTTAGAAAGCTGCCGTCGTCTTCATCTCCTCCAATCGCGAAGATGCAGCCTGTTTCCAATGCAATAAGGAGCGAAGTGAGGAAATACGAAAACGAGTACACAGAAATCAACGAAACACGTCGACTATGCGAGAAAATATAGATTTAAGGGCGAAAAATGGCCCCACAATTAGTGCTCTCATGAATTCGGAGGATCTGCTAAACGCCAGCAGCGATAAAGAATCAATGTTCTGGATAATGGAGAAAAGTACAAGAGAAGACGAAAAACCCTTTTTTCAACTTACTTCTATGCGACGGGAGCAGTCTCCCACGGCTTACAGTGGGCGACGCCTTGCGAGGAGACGAAAAGGCAGATAAGCGTCTTTCACGTTTTAAGTTGAATATCCGGTCCACACAAACCCTGTCCGGTTGATGCAAACATGTTACGGAGAGAAGACAGGAGCTTGTCAAACGCCATCGACGTCACCACACCAACGCTGATAGTAACAGACGTGTAGAATTAGCCGACTAGAGGTCTAGCGAATCTGGACGGCAGTTGTAATACAACACTAATGATTACTCATAGGAAACCTTTAGCCACTGAAGAACAGTCTTCTTTTGCGTATGCATTGTACATGAGGATTCACGTAGGTAGGGTACTCTGCAGACCATAACCAACCTGTGTACATTCAGATAAGCGTCTTTCGCAAAAAATGTCAATCCTGGGGAGCTTGTTTTGTTCGGTTTACACAAACATTACACGGTCGATGCGCATGCTTCGCGTTCGGGTAGAAATTTAGAAGGCGGATCTGCGTGTTATGGAGAAAAGACAGGGGCTTGTAAAAAGCCATCATCGTCACCACACAAACGCTGGTAATAACAGACGAAACGCAATCATTTGTCAATTAAGAAGCGTTAGACGGTCCTTTGGACACTCTAGACAGCAGTACGCTCCGATTACTTGAGTTCGATGTGAAAGCCTGAAATCAGACAGTCGTTTTGTATGCAAAACACTGACACCCCTTGTGAATTTGATGAGAAACGAATGTTTGACAAAAAAAGAACGCAGACAGATGGTTGTCAAGGTTGGTACATGTGAGCTGCGTTCAGTAAGCAAGCACACAGCGGACGAATAACAGTCGCTAGGGCAAAATCGAGGACGTTTTGAACAGCATGTGATATTGGTCGGGAGAATATCCGTGTTGCCGACAGCCATCATGGCTGCCTGGTGTCCCCGCCCAAGGCCTCGCTGCCTCAAGGTCATTCACCCCCTTGCAGCGAGCCGTTTCACACGCGCTGACCTGAAGCCACTCGACCGATTTCGGCTCCGACATACCTGCCTCCAAACAGTCGTACCCAACCATCTGAATGCACCTTCTCGCATGCAATCACGGCATAGGCAACGTAACGACTAGCCCCCTCTGCAAGTCCACGTTTCAGATCGCTTCCAGGTGACAGTCGAAAATAAAGAAAGACAGGTATAACAGCTCCCAAAAAGTTCCAATGCCTTGAGACTCACCTTCAATGACTACGAAGACCGCGTTAGATGAACATGTTACAACTACTAGTGGCTTCAAAGTGTTTGCGTTAACATCGTACTCGATAAAGCACCGCTGACCAGTTTTCACGTTGCCAATGAAGCAGATGCCACCCAATGGCCTTCTGCGTTTTTCATTAAACGGACACTCTCCATCCACTCTCGAGGACGGATGTTCGATCCAGGCGATTACTCGAGCTAGAAGTTTACTTAAATAATTTAAAAGGTAAAAGCGCTTCCGCAGCCTACAAACATTCCATAGTTTTATTCCAAAAGCCTTCTTCATTTAACAGTCTGGATCTGAAGTCGGCGTCAACTTGGTTCCATCGCACTTCCCGAAGCATGGCTTCCACGTGCACCAGTCGATTCTCTTCAACTTCGCCAGATGAACTTACCCAACGTCCGATTGAATTGAAGACGCTCTCCTCACTGCCCACTATGAGGTCATCAGCCCGCAGTATGGACAAGACAGTGTCAGCTGGCAGCTGGATGAAGAAGTCGCTCGCAACCGTGGCCTCAAAGTTTGTTTTTATGTGCTGAAGACAGGCTTTCATTAGCTGTTCGCTCTTAAGCAACTCTGCGAGGTCCCAGTATTTTTTAATGTTTTCGGAGTTGAACCTGGGAGTTCATAAGTGCTCGATAACACCTACCTGGCGGCCAAAAAACTCACCGCCACTCTTCCACCTGAGGCATTACGAGTTGTTGCGACAGAACAATCAGACCAGTAGCATTGGCTTCATTGACTTCCAGCTGGCCCGTGTACACATAGTCGATTAGTGGTTTAGCGACTCTGCGCGGTAGTCGTAATAAACCACAAGTGATTACTCTGAGGAAACCTTTGGCCACTGAAGAACAGTCTTTTTTTGCGTATGCATTGTACATAAGGATTCACGTAGGGGGGGTACTCTGCAGACCAAAACCAACCTGTGTACATGCAACGACACGTTGTCCTGTAGCTTGAAATGAGTAAAGAACAGTAAAGTTAATTTATAAACTTACCTCTATAGTCACATCGGTCAGTTCGCCTGTCATACGAAGGTTGTTTAACTCGGGAAGACATCGTACAAGTGCCACTTCGTCCTCAAATGACTGAGTCTCCTGGTTGGACATTAAATGCGCAAGACCGGATGGCTAAAAATTCGGTCAGGTGTAGTCAATTGTGATAGTAAAATTCGATGAAACTTAGAGCATTTAATTTCCCGCGATCCGACCACGTCCAGAAGTCAAACTTCTTACGCGATGGTATAGGCGGACTTGATGGCGAGACCAACTCCGCGACTGCTATGCCTTTTTTTTAAGCGGAACTTCGAAGATGGAAATATACCACAGCATTTTGTAGCAAAACAAACTGTGCCTACCCTACCAACACATGGCCCCGCCTTTTGGGTGTGGCCAAGCGTGGCTGGACGTGGCCATGGCCACACCATATTTTGAGAAAGTTCAAGAGTCGATTCAGCCGCTATGATGAAATCTTCCGTGTTTTAATTTTGCGTATTTGCCTAAATATACGTTAATTCACACAGAAAGTGCCTAGAGTCTTCACTTCTAGGGGATGATAGTTTGCCTGGATAAGCAGATTAGGACGCTTTTGTTTAAGTGGGCCACTTGAACGCCATTTTTCTGCTGCTCGACCGGATGCTAGCGACGAAGTGATACGTTCTCGCACGTCGATTTCATGTCTTTCGCGCCTTTATGGTCTTAATTACACCATTAGTAAGTTATTTTATTTTATACGAGTAGGTTTATTAATTAATTGCAATCTTAATCTCACAGTGGGCGTTTCAAGTGTAGTAAAACATTTTATCTTGTTTTATACCCATCAATGAAAGCAATCATGAAGCGCAAGTATTATGGCTTCCGTCGGAGCACAATGTACAAGCGCATTGCGTGTGAGAAGAAGGCATATTATGTGGAGATGGGTGATCCCTCCTTTCCCTGAACGTCATCGGTGGTAGACCAACCACCGGAATAGAAATGCCCGAACTAGTCCCAGAAGTTTACACAGGTAGTCATCTTACTGTGTTACTCACTAGCAAGTTTAGAACCAGTAGACATAAGCGAGGACGTGGTCGCAGGCAAATGCTTTCTGGCGGATTTACGGGAATTCTGCTTGGAAGCCCAAATGCCAGCAACCTAAATTTGATAGTGTTGTTGAGAAGTTGCTCATTTTGTAGGTTAGGACTCATCGCCTAAAAATTTGCGGTCTAAGTCGGCCATAGATATTGAAGGTAAAAGGTGACGTTCAGCAAATTTATACCAACTGAGTCAATTTTCTTAAGGAGGTAAATGTTTAAGTGAATATGAATCAAGTTTCCCTAGGGAAAGCCATCATGTTTAGACAGTTTGTACTGCATGTCGGTGTAACTGTTCTGATTGGAATCCTGGCTCTCTTTCATGTTGGAATCTTTTTAATATTGTTAACTATATCAAACGGTAAAAGCACTGTCTACCTAGCTTAGTTTGAAGGGCAAAATCCATATAAATCGATATAGATATCTCGAAAAGTGGATAACTGCTTGATTTCCTCTCGAAGTAGTGTACAACCTGGGACTGCATAACCTTTCTCACCCAAAAATTACTTGCTTCTTTGATTGTACAATACAAAAGCATGTAATACTTCAACTGATTATATATGGTCTAAATAATATTTATCCAGATTATATTAAATCAGTACAATTCTGTGCTCCATAAAATCTTCTTATATCCCAACAAAAACGCAATCACAAAAACAATAAGCATAATCGTGCGACTTCAAAAAGATGATTGCGCGGGTAACGTAGGATTTCTGAAGGAAGTACGTGCGGACGCGGCAATGAACTACCCGTACACTTGGCGGCTGCCCTGGTTTTAAAGGCGGCGCGCTAATAGGTGGCGGCTGTTCGCTGATTGGCTTATTGTTCGACGCGCGGGAGTTTGAATATTGCACGCTTGCGGGACGCTATGGATGCTGGCGATGTTGTGTCGGCGACCTTCCACCGTCTCCTTTATGGGCGGAAATTTACATCCTTTGATGCGTTGGAGGATGCAATTTCACGATTTACAGAGGTGAGAATAAAACCCTTTTGCCTTGACTGAGGTTAGGAAACGGGTCACCGGTTCAAGCCCGTGAATTCGCATAGGCTTCCCGCTGGCAGCCCCAATGCAGAGAAGTTTGTATTCTATAGTCGGAAATACGTGTGCGTTTTGGCGTCAACTCGACAGTAAGATTAAATTTTCGTTCGGTCTAATGTCATTATATAGCCGTACCGGCTGTGATGCATTCTTCAACATACAGTACCGCAGAGAGGGCTGCCTCGCGGTTACATCATCCCACGCGATCCATGGGCACGAGCCTGCGCCCGGGGCGCCGCGGTCGTCTAAGCAAAGGAGCCCAGGCTCCCGGTTGACGGACTTTCGGGCATTGCGTCCGACCTCGCCGACAGGTAAGTAGACGCAGTTATGTCATGACCATGCACCACAGCAATGGACCAGACGCGCAGGTTATGCGCCGTTTTTAAAGACATTTTCAAATCTGGAGTCTACGAGACCTACGAGGGGCTAATGTCTGCTATAAGAGAATACGAGAAGGTAAGTCTCGATAACAGACCCATTCCTTTGCAGGCTTCCTTTACCAACTTCATTAAACGGAGGAGTGAGAGACTCCCGTCCGGGCATCCTCTGGTTGACACGTTGAAGTTTCGCTACATATACTTCATATGCTGTCATTCTGGAGTTTTCCGTAGTTGCGGCTCCCGGACAAAGTCAACGTAAGCAACTGATGCTAACTTTTAAACTGCTTAGGTCTCTGAAGTTCGGATGCACGGCACGCTTTACTGCCATGGTAACCGAGGGCAAACTGCGGGTGAAGGCGCTTAATCTGCGTCACAACCATCTATGCAGTAAAGAAATGTCGCGGTGTTGTGCAGGTAGAGCCTACCTGCACATAATGAAGGCCAGCCTGGCTGCCTACTCAGTAATAGAAGTCAGTAGTGTCAATTGTCGCGGTGTTGTGCAGGTAGAGCCTACCTGCACATAATGAAGGCCAGCCTGGCTGCCTACTCAGTAATAGAAGTCAGTAGTGTCAATTGTCGCGGTGTTGTGCCATTTTTCCGCTGTTTGTTTGCTTTGATGTCGTACGTTTTCCATTTAATTAAAGGTAATCTTTGACATTCTGCATTTGTTTGCATTATTCGCTTTTTTTTTCATGTTGTTTAACTTTCCTGAGTTAGTTTATAATTTCTTGGTGTTTTGGTGGTTCCCTGTTCGCGGCCCGATACTGCGCAGCCGCGAAGTGTATGTTTAATACAACCCTGCGGACGCACCGAGAAAGGCGCAAAACGTCTTTCGAAATGTTGGGAGCGTAGACGACTGACGGCCTTAATAGTTCAGTTGAAATAAACAAATGAGAGCGTAAATTAGCATTCGAGGAAAAAATGCGCCACATGGTGTATAAAGCTGAGAGGAAAGTAAAAGGTGAAATTGCTTTTATTTTTAAATTTTGGTCTTGTTTTTTGGTTCAGACAGGCAGTCAGCAATGGAGTGAGCATTTTCGACAGAGGAAAGCATGACTACGGCAAACAGTCAACAAAATATCTAACATTTCGTTCACTGTATTGCAGATTAGAAATAAATTTGTTTAGGGTGTGCTGTACCATAAAGTAAACTACGAGAAAATTGTTCACTTATTCGTTACAATGCTGGACAGTAGAGCACTTTGGAAAATGGGTTTGACAATGGGCATGAATATGCTCTGATGGATCGCACAGTTGCAGAATCTTACAACGCGACCGACACATTTGTTTCCATCATTTTACTG
This sequence comes from Spirometra erinaceieuropaei, assembly GCA_902702965.1. Classification (NCBI taxonomy): domain Eukaryota; kingdom Metazoa; phylum Platyhelminthes; class Cestoda; order Diphyllobothriidea; family Diphyllobothriidae; genus Spirometra; species Spirometra erinaceieuropaei. Next base: position 237,812 of record CACRXP010000138.1, on the reverse strand, counting down.
TGCACACCCCAGGTACGAATTTTGTCCTTTGTATATATTTTTGCCGACTATATCCCACATAGATTTTCTGACTACATCAAGATCTCACTGACATCGGAATAGTTGGCTTATGCCGCTTTTTGTGAGATCATTGGCGCTTAACGTAAAAATACTTGCATTTTTTCGGTGCCGCATGCATGGTCATTCCACCTCATTGGGGTGTCGAGTGTTCAGAGATATTTCGTCAATTAAAAAGTTGTAAATTAAATCGACAATTTTTTCTTTGGTAGACCACAAATTGAAGAGAACTGTTGTTTCTAACTTAATGGTCTTCAACAGTCAAGTGATCAGCGTTCGTCTATAGGTACCGAAACATGGGTTAAGATGGATGCTCGTCAAAAATATTATCATTTTACTGTTATGTGAGTCGTAGTACTGCGGATCGTGGTTCACACCGCATGATTCCGCGGCATACCTTAAGGCATGTCTTCAAATGTAAATTTAAACTGGACTAGGGTATCGGCCCTTGCCGAATTTTGACGTCTGTTTTCCCACGACTGAAAATAAGCGAAAGCTATCTAATCCCTTCTCATAGTGACTTCTGGCAGTACTTCCGAAAACAGTCCTCTCGTCATTATATAGTGGCCTTATTTGACGTGCAATCGTTTTGTATCTATATATTAAGCGACATTGGATAATTCGCGAACTGCAGTGATCTGATTGATGGAATACATGTGCGAAATGTGTAAACAGAAATACATTTTCGCGTGGCATAAATTCTTTTACTCTCCTAATAATCGAGTTCGGTCTGCAAAATATTGTTGGTTTTCCAACATTAAAACTACTAGAAGAGTCTGGCGTTAGGCGAAAGAGCGTATACTGTGATGAGTATGACAGAAGTATGAAATAAATTAGGACAACATTGTGAACATGTAAAAGTTAAATACTTGAAGTCCGAAAGATCATCGTCGGCACCGTAAATGATTCTAAAGAAAAAAATTGTGGATATCTGCATAGTTGTAATTTGGCATATTTAAGGAAGATAGGGAGGACCCTACTTGCATCAACTTGCATAACAATTGTTTCAGTCACTAATACCAAGATAATATGCGACTATGAATAAAAAACCGGCGAAAGCTTCTACTAGAGGTCGTAAAGGTTTCTGCAAGGAAAACAAAACTTGGCATAATGTTCTATCTTTCAACCATCCGGTTATAGCGGAAATTGACTCGCTCTCCATGACTGACATAGTTCACCTTTGACTTGGATTGGTGGCCTCGCATAGTCATTGTTCGTATCATCTCAGAAATATCAACAGACTGAGGAGAAAATTCCGACCCTACAACGATTTTGAAAGCTATGTTCATATCTGTTGTACATTATCTCTTAAGGAAAAGAAATATATTTAGTTATTCGGCTTCTCCGATGCCAGAATTTAACTAGTCCACGCAACCACCGTACTCGGTGTTAGTAGGTGTGCAATATGCTCATGGAAATGAATGTGATCATAAAGGAAGTGGTTGGTGTCGGTCAGATAAGCCAGATTTGTAGGGGATTAATAAGTGAAGGATTTAATTTAGGCCTTGGGATATATAGGTGACATCACCAACGATAAACATGATAAGTGGACAAGGCGAGACATCCCTAGCTTATCGTAACTCTGACCGAATGTCGGAAAATTTACAAGGCAGCATATACGATTTACAGGTAACGGAACTCGTAGCATCCCGCTCCTGAGATCTAATTTTTATTTCTACAGCCTACATTGTAAACGCAGGAGAATTAAACTTGCCCTTGATTTAAGCTTAGTCGTCATCGAGTCGTCCCCCATGACGACAGATCTATGGCTGCAGGTCTAAACAAGATAGTTTCGAAGTGAATTACAACGCCGGTGAGGTCAGTCATGTTGACTTGAGGACGATTCGCGTTATCTGACGGACGCTATAAAAAAACAGAATTGCTTACGGGACGCGAAATGGAAAATACCGTCACATATAGCGCGTAACCAACAAATTCGGCTATAGTGTACAAGTCGGGGAAGCAGAGACTACTCAGGTACTTGGCCATGCCGGTCGATTGAGGGGTTATAAGACATGACGCTCGTCTATGGGTGAAAAGAAGTTGATGCATTCCATCTGGGCATGGACACGGATTTCGGTTCAGTGAAGTGTGGGGAGACGAGTGATAGGCGACTGACACATGTTAACAGGAAACAGATACCGACCAAAAAGACTGATATTTCTCCAAAAGTAACTACTATTTCAGCGGCCGTTTGCGAAACGTTCACCAGTTAAGTAGGCCAAATGACATGCACATCCCTACTACCATATCTAGCTGGCTAACTTCGCCGGAATGCTCAACGGAAGCCAAAAGTCATGCGAAATCTTAAGCTTAGGCAAGCTACCTGAAATTTGTAAGATTGATAAACATATGCTAGCATATATTCTGGTAATCTCCCATCCTAAACATTAAAGCTTCGTTGATATTATTTGAGCCATTTTCGCATCAGACACCTAATGCGCGCACGCAGTCTCAGTGCTCGATTTAATACTACAGCGTACGCGGTAGGGGGTAGTAACCGAACACACTGTTTAAAGAACGAGGACGCAGCTTGCATACGATCAGAAAGCCACCCCTCTTGAAAATTCGTGCCGTTTGGACTTTTTCGATTGGTAGATATTCATGGATGTGGTCCACCTTAAAGAAAATAAGCGTAATTCTGCCGATTTTCTATGAACACGTCAAAAACGTGTAGGCACTTCTAACATTGTTATAGTAGCCCGTTGCCTATGAATGCACTTTTCTGAAATTTCTTACTCGGCCGCGTTTTCAATGACATCCAGCGGGTCGTTCCGCTACTGGATGTATCAACCAAACATAATTTCGCAAGAGTCGTAGAGAACATTGCGGCTAGCGAGTAAATATTTGTCCAATCGTCTGGTAGCCAATAAAGGTTGTCCGCAAATTGACGCCTTTAGTCACTCGCTAGGCAATCCCCCAAACTGGGCTCGAGGCGTAATTCAGAATGTTGACAGCAGAGACGACCGGTGGCCTCAATACTTCATTTGAAATTGACAAAAGGGAAGGTCGGTTAGTATTCGAGGAATAAAAAGCCTGAACATTGCAAAAAGTAATTTAATAAGTTATGAGCGACGGTTTTTTCGCCTGTAAAATCGATCCAGCCATTTTTAAATTCTTACGTGGAGTTTTCATTTTCACTGATCACTCATCCGTTTTCTTTACGGAATACAAATTCAAAATCGTGAATTGCACTTTGTACAGATTCCGCACCTCGGGCAAAATTCATATGTATATTTATTTCAACTCGATTTGATGGGATCCCGACTGGTCTTTAATAAAAATTAATTATTTATTTATTTTACCTATCAAGTCCGCCGACGTAACTGGCTGGCAGGCGAGTTCGGCAACCAAGAAAGACGCAGTCCACCGTGTGTCCCACAGCAGGGCGGGCGCAGGGACGGTGACTTACGCATAAATTCGTCTATGGTCAAAGCAGACTTGTGCTACAACTAACACACTCTGGCTCCCTTCGTCCACATGCGTCGTGTGCCAGGACAAAGTCAGGAAGGTCGCAGACGGGAGAGGGTCCAGGTGGCTGACGAAGCAAAACAACCAGCCTTCGTGTGCCACACACAACCTGGTCCCCACACAGTAGGCCAGAACTTAACACATACGAATGGGCGTGAAATAATCTCCAAAGTAAGTGATAGCACAGCACCTGAGCAGAGCATTCAATGGTAAACTGAGACTGATGGGGATAAGAAGGTCCGCAGACAAAGTTCGCCTACTGATGATCGAAATTTCAATGAGTGACATCATACTTTGATTGTGCTTGCAAATTCGAAGATGTCACAAATGGCTAGTCGGAAAACAAACTCGGTCACGATGTGATGCAACTAAGATGTGTGCCTCTGGATTAGCCCTTACCACAGGAGACGATTCCTATCCTTCTTATGCGGCTAATGTAAGGAAAAGGAGTTTCAATGCTCAGTCATTTTGTGAACCCTTCATGGAATTTCTACGTGGCATTTTTGGCCGTTAATGATGCGGATGCTCTTAGCATGCGTGATGCGCGCCAAATGCGAATGCAGAATTTTTTAAGGACTTTGAGAAGAAGTTTTCTTGAAACATCCGAGAAAATTTTCTTGTGTGCTTGTAATAGATATGCTTGGCCTTTCGCCATCTTTGAAAAATAAACTACGCAAAAACGACAGCTTGTTAGGACTGACGAAAAACCCACCACACACCACTCATTTTCGTGGATATTTAGTGGCCAAACACCGGGAGCATGTTGGAACGCCGAGTCCCTCGCCAGTACCAGCACGGGCGCATCAGTTGCAGTCTGGTCCTCGACCAATGTTGGCTGTCCAATTTGACCAATCATATTCGAGGCTGACTCCGTTGTGACCTTGCTGAAGACGGTGGACGACTGCCCCACTGTCTCGCACTCGCGGACGCCAGTCTTAAGGTGTCGTAAGTGTCCTTGTCTGACTGCTACCTCCTACCAATTTGATGTCTGATTTGTACGCAATACAACATCCTTCCAAATGACGTCACACTTCTCCGGTTCAGAACTGGCTAGTCTCCCTATGGCCTAAGCTGCTGCGATGTAAATGGCAGTCTGAGCCTGAGTTGCGTACACTGACAGGGTAACAGGGCATGCTCGTCTTGTTTTGCTTCGATATTCAATTTAGAGTCCCGCGGACAAGCACAGAGGTGTCGGTTTTATGGGCAGAATGAATCTTTCTCACAACGGGAGCGGAAATATTTGGTGGTGATCGAGGAGTTTCGACGCGGTTACCCGAGATGACTAGATGTGGCATCTGTATGGGGTGGCACAACAGGCAACGGAATAAATTCATAAGTGACTGATACTAACGTGTTGATTATAACAGTGACCGTGTTACCAAACCGCCTGAGTGAAGTATTGTCCTTTCATTCATTAGAAAACATTAAAGGATCCACCACCAACTGCGTCGTGCCCGACGAAAAAGCAGATCTAGGGCCTACTTGGGTGCACAGAGTCTGCAGACTGCGTCATCGGGTGCGAGACAGAGTTAAACCATGCATTATTGCCACATCCGGACGAAAATAATGGGAACAAGATCAAAGCTAATAAAGGATCACTCAAGTTCGCCGGATAGCCTTAGAGGTGTCTCGTTGCCGACGACGGCTGCGGTGAAGCGAACGCCTTCCTTGACGGAAGGGCAAACACGCAGGATAACAAGTGAATATTTTTCATTCCAAGTGACAGAATCTGTCCGAAGTACAATTATCGCATGAAGGATAGAATGCAGACATTTGGGTGGGCTGTAGCTGTCCGCTCTGGTTGCCGACGACGGCCAGAAAAGCATGTCACACCCAGTCTGTCTTCCTTGAATTGTGCTTTGGATGCCTTCCTGTTGTCGAACACGACTACTTACGAACTGCAACCTGCACTCTTCCGAATTGACGAGACAGTCAGGTGCTGACAATGGAAGCTGTTCCATAAATTTTGGCGTTTGCATCTACATCCACGTCGGTTGCACAACTTATCCAGACGACCATGCGTCGGATGGAGTTGTGCGTCATCGCCAGGCCGACCTTTTCCGTACTATATAATACATCAGACTCTCCTGAAAAACACCCGAAGGCTCCTCTGACGCCCTGAATGCTCAGTCTACAACGTCATCTCGTTCCAACACGGAGGCCGCCTGTTGGCATCAGGCCTTTTATGTGAGCCGTTATGCATCATAGGATTTAAATTTGGGAAAATTTACAGTTTCTTAGCTCTTTTTCTCCTTCTTGTCCTTCTTCAGCAGCCAACTTCTGCGCTACCGCATATTACGTAACTCTCCGTAATTATTCGCAGACCGTTCATCTGCAGATCTACCAAAACATAACACAGAAGCACAGAAATAAGTGGCTTTATTCGGTCGCGTGGATTGTCTTCTTAAAAAATTAACACAGTACATGCACAGTTTCTAAAGCATCAAAAAACCTGAGTTCAAAAGTAGAATACAATTGACAGGAGTTGCACATAGTCTTGGATACAGCCGAATTACACCAGAAAACGCAAGACAACAATCAGAATTCCAAGGTTTTTAAAATAAAATCAAAATATCCGGTCATGAAACAAAGCAGAAAGGATACTGAGGTGACTAGCGCATGAGGTTGACCATAACAACGCAAACTTTCGATGCATCTACCTCGTTAATGCCTCGTGCAACCACACCTAGCTAGAGAGTATCGATGACGAAAGATGAAATTGGAGGCATAGACGCGGGTGGCGTGAGGTCTCCGTCTAATGCCTGTTCCACGCAAACGTCAAAGAGGCGCCGGTTAGAAACAGGGACGCATTTTTGGAGACTATTTGCGATAGAAACACGCAGGTCACGGCCATTAACCGTTTGATTTTTGTTGGCTATCAACTAAAACTCACAAGTTAGTGAGATGCCAGGCCTATCAGTTGCGCAAGGCCAAGTTTGAAATGGGCAGGCTCACAATGGCGGTCACGGCGCCATTCGTCGGACAGGCAGGCCAGTTAGATGGCGCAGCTACGGCAACGGATGATAATGTTCCCCAAGGACAACGTCAGCTTTCTTCGTTGCAGACAACAGGGCCAACCGCCTACAGTTTTAAGCACCTAACTGGACTAGAAGCCAGCAACATACAAAAATGACGAAGGACGTTTTCCAAGCATTTGGTTGATGGCTAATGCAGAATGGAGTGCGGACTAGGAAGTTCGTCAGGAACGTTTTATAAGACAATGAACAACAGTGGCAGGAGTCAACGCGGCTGATTGGACGCTAATCAGACAAGGCAGAAAGTAGACTGAAGTTCGAGATTTTGGCAGCTCCATCTGAGGATGGATAACTAAGCCGACTAATTTGTTTCCCAGTACTTCTAGGAACACACCTGACGGGAAGGGACACATCAGACGACGGATTAATTGAGGGGATGGGGTCAGCTTCAAAAATAGTAGTAAAGAATGATCTTAACGGTTCTGCTTTTCCCGTCTCCTCTGTAATGCAAGCAGCGTTGGAACTAAGCAGAGGCGGAATGACTTGGTGGGACTTAGCTGACGATTTCCAATGGTAGACTTGAGCAACAAACTGGCGAGCCCCGTTTTTAAAGTTAATTTTTACTATTTCGGCGATTTTTAAGTGAACCGATAATGAGCCAGTTAATGGACCCATAAGCTGCTTTCGTTAATTTTTAAGCCTGTTTTTAAGAAAATGTGGGACAGTGGAAAAAGTAACATCTGACTTCAGGGGAATAACATCGAGGAAATCTGTCAGGCACAGCAAACACTCATGCAAAAAGTTTAAATCCTGTTTTGAAATACCAGTGCGCATATCTAGCATGCTTTACTCACTGAGTCCCTGATAACACTAGCAAAATTATGGTAGTTACGCTTTACCGCGGGATTTGCAGACAGAGAACCTAGAAGACAATAATGAAGCAATTCGTGATTGCTTGCAAAAAAGTCACGATGGAAATTTATGAATAAATTTGGATGCCATTATTAATCATTTAATCAAGTACGCCAGAATTTCTGGTTGATGAGTGCACCAATTCGGGCCACTTTGAAAAATGAATGGTATCCATAACTGTCTGGTATTTTGGTGGTAATGTATTTGTATGTCGGTTTATTTCTGTTAAATTAGATTCGTCGAGGATAATTTTGACACCAAATGTAGTCTTTGCGACCATTTTAAGTACTTCAAAAAGCTGGTTTATATTGACAGAATAAAAGGGTAGAATATATACACAATTAACTAACGCGTAATTATTTTGAGGCAGATTGTCTGACAGAAGCGAAAGGAATTCTCCGATCGAGGGTGGGGTCAAGCATTAGAAATTGCGCAAGGTTACTTTATTGCAACAAACGTCTTAGTCAAACCTATCAAGTAGCTGGGTCGTCTCTCATTGAGAGGGATAATATTAAGCGGATTCCTGAAAAACAGGTCAGACCCCTTACTTTTCATAAAAAGGAAGAGCTGATGGAGGAATAATAAACTGTTTGGAAGAAGTAAGAGATTAAATGAAAGACCTTTGAGATCTATAATTTACGGAGATGCTATCATCAGCTATAGATGCGTTATTGCACAGAGAAAAGTTGAGGTAGAATGCATAAGAAGGCATATTATTTTGCAGAATCGGAAATATAGGAGGAGTTCTGAAACAGGTTTTTAGCGATGCTGAAACAATATGAGGGGAGACTTTAATTTTAAAAAAGACAGGTTGGTTTTAAAGACCGCCTATACAGCGGAAGGATTAGTTACCGTTGGAGTTTTTCAAGTAGTTGGGTTAGAATTAATTGTTTACCAGGTTACTTGCTAGCATCTTCAGCGTGGGTGAGATAGCAGGTTTCTTTGCCGTGAAGCTCACATTAATTTGAGAATTTGGGGTGAAAACTGGCAAATGTTTGCCTGAGATAGCATTTTGTTCGTCTAATTGTATCCGCTTAGTCAGGTGTGATCGACCTGACGGAGTGAACTCAGTGTTTTCGAAAAATCCGCAAGTCTGCGCCTTGGAGGTGGATTCTGAATCTGCAATCGGACACTTTCAGCGATTACCAATTCTTAGTGAGGTTTCAAAATGAAAGGTTTCATCTGAGTGCGGGACCATGTGATCAGGTGTAAAGTTAGACGGGGAAATTGGCTAGCATCGAATGGTGGATGTCAGATGAGCAGAATGCAGGGAAAGCTTGTTGGCTTTTTAGAAAAATATAATTCTGGTAACTATCCGTGTAAGATTGAGGAAGTTCTAATTTACACAAATTTATCTTCATCAGAAAATTAAGGTATAAGTCTGTGTATGGTAAAAATTGCCGACAAGTTGTTACTATCGGTAAATCGAATAGGGTGACTGTCACGTATAGAATTTACATTTGATCCACGAAGAAGTTTCGTGCACAAAGAGCCGATTAATTCCTTTTTTGGGCGACAAAACGAACCTTATCCAAATAAAATGCTCACTTACGCATAAACCTACGTAGGGCGAAGTCTATAAAAGCATAGTACACTTACTTGTTGAGTGATCAGTAATCACACTGGTCAATGAAGGTGATTTGTGTTTACTAATGGAATGCTGTTCCGATATTTTCAGTGAACAAAAAGTGAGTGCTTGGACTCATGAAATCTTGGCCGAAATTCGTAAATGCTATTTAGATTAGAAGGATCACATGGGTAGGATTGTATTATTAATTATCGTGCGGCACAATCTGCAAAATTTGCAGTCGGTATATAATTAATGCTTAGTTCGTATGCATCCTTCACATCGATGCATTATAAATTCAAATATCTTTTATAGAAAGCATGCAGAAAATACGCTTCATTTAACTCATTTGATATCAAATCACTTCATCCTCAAACATGATCCCCGAGTATCCTTCGACTTCAAAAAGCTTTCCAATTACGCGATTTCGTAGGCCGTGCAGTATCGACTCAAACAGCATCGGCCCTGTCAGTTTATTTAGGTACATCATTAAGTATACAATATATTCAGCATCCATTGCAAAATTTTATGAATTCCACGCGATATCTTCCTTAAGGCATTACGATTTATTCGACTTTTTTACGCAGAAAGTATACATCTTGTAGACTGTAATCCCCAAACGCTAATACAATGGCAGAGCTGGCTCAAAATTAATCGAAATATGGGGGAACATTTTCAAAACCTAAATATACCCTTTCTTCAAGTATAAAATGTGAAAATGACGTGATTTGCTACCAAATGCAAAAGCGAACGCATATTTTGTACCTGTTTTTTTATAAAATACGTTTTAATAAATAGGGGCACCAGTGTGGAAATGCATACGAATTAAGTAGTAAGTTTAAACCGAGTGCAGTTTTTGTGGGATGTCGAAAAGAAGCGCATTCGAAATATTATAGAATTATGCCGCATTATTATCAGTATACGAATCCTTCCTAAGTAATCCTCCCTAATTGGAAACGAATCTCAGAATTTCGGTCAACATTTCATGAGATCGGTTTGTTCAGCAGTTCGATCGTCGTTGCCGACGATGTTTGCCATGTGCTTCACAGCGAGGTGTAGCAGCAGTTTGTTGCAAATGTAGACTTGCGCAGCGCCTACCGCGCCCTCTCCTCCTCCTTCCCCACTTGAGTCAAAAAGACCGAAGATGAGGGGCGGAGCAGATAGATGGCGCAACCGGAGCCGCGCCTAGGCGTGCCGACACACCTGGCTCAGTCCTACGGGCTGGGAGTGCCATAAAGCCACTATATTGAGAAGACATTGCAGACCACCATTCGGCCACTCCACACAAACACACACTGGGCCGACTCTGCGGTCCAAGCTATCTCGTCAGTTGGAAACCTTCTCAGCTACGGCTTTTAGCACACCAGAGTGCTTGTATTGAGGAAAATGCGCTGAATCGTCGATCTTTCTCTACCTTGTCATTTCCCAGTCCCGGCCACTGTTCGAGATGGTCAGCTGACTGGTGCATGTAATGGACTCGCTGGCTGACATATCTAGTGACGCTGTCTGCGCACGCCACACGCACGAATTGCCTCCCCTCCGTAAACACAAGCACCAGTATTCTACACAACGGGGGTTGAGCGGAGTACATCTTACATGCGTGAGAGTGCCACAGTTCACATCAAGAAGGAGCCGGTGAGGCCTTACTTTCAGTTCATCAGTCTGCCACTACACACAAGCACACACTGCGTGGATTGAATTGGGGCGTCAGAATGCAACCTTCTTAGCCGCCACACATGGTGCACGTGATGATTTATTGCTCATATTGATTAAGAGAACCTTTCACATGCCGGAGCACAGATAAGGCTAGGCAGTGTGAAAGGGTGAGATGTTGCAAGTTTCCGTTTGCTGAGAAATCGAGCACCGCAATGGTAGACAGAGGTGATGGACGATTAAAACCGTGAGTTTTACCAACAAATGAGCTAAAAATTTATGCAGGAGACGGTGAAAACTGCTGTTTTTGGAATTTGGGTGCTGAAATTCGCAGATGTGCGCCACGGTACTGGAAAGATATTACCTCCTCGGGAAGGAGGTCCAGCTCTGTTGGAATTTGAAGCGGTCGTATCCGAATAACGCACCTACTTGCTTTTTGAATTTTCATTGGAAAATCATGGTCCGATGGCAAAATAATTAGATATGATCTAGACCTACGGATAGATTTTGCACTAGCAAGTGCCCGACAAATATGGTACCAGCTTGTTTGACCTTCCGCAGATGACCTTACTTATTAGATATCGTAACCAAAATTGGATTGAAGTATACAGTGTAGACTTGGAGTCGTTATTTTTGTTTTTTTTAAAATTGATTTAAGACGCGGAAAACAGTGTACAAGAGAAGAATTCCTTTCAGACCGCTTTTATGGAAGGAAAACAGGGTTGACCTAGGCGAAGTCAAGAGTTTCCCGGTTTCCATGTAATTTCCTACGATATTTAGTATCACCTGTCAAAATCTCTTGTTTAGGTGTTTTCTGTTATAAGAAAATATCGGTATTAGCAAAAAGTTTCAAATAAATCACTTCTGTAGACGGGCAAACTGTTGAATGCAAATATACAAAATTACTTGGTCATCAAGAAGCAGGATGTGGCTGCTACTTTAAAAAGCTCCGTTTTGAAAACACTCGGCTTTTAGTGCCGTAAAATGCAGGGATACATTTATGCATAAGGGGCTCACTAAGAAAGCAACATGCCTGACGCAGACAGCCGTTTCAAGGTCGTCATCGATCATCAGTACGTTATAGGCCACAGGAAGTAAGGTAAATGAACATGTCAAATAAGCGAACTGCATATCTGTTATATGTGGCATGTGTCCTATGACACAGCGTTCGTTGTCGCCAGTAGCAAGCTGGCGGGCGGGCAGAATGGGATCAGGTGAGGTTCTAACCAGAACAGTAAGGGTCAAGCGCTTGCTCTGCATACTGATAAATTTGTTTGAAAGCAGTTTGTTAAACCAAGCCGAGAATTACTAGACGCAAGCAAATATATATACTGAGTACCGGGGACATATTGCCTGTCGAACATTGACTTTTATCGATCACCGAAATTAGTAGCCAAAGGTCTGCCGCATTATTTGTTAGCTACTATTCTTAATATTAGACAGGCCATTCTGTGGAGAATTATTGTTAGTATAACAGTGCATAGAATTGGGTAGAATTGGCCAAATTGTCCACAAGCAAGTAAGATGACGATTTAATTGTCGTGCCCTTGAAAGTACCATTAATTGCCCCATATGACTACTCACGGGGAGCATTTGCGAACGTTCTCTCTACCCGTAAGTAGAAAAAGGATGAGGGAATTTGATCTACTTCAGCAAAATTCCATCGAAGGCGACGCGGTTGGTCATCACCGCGGAGGACTTTCTACGAGGACACATACTATCGACAGCGACTTTTAGGTATTGTCGACGCCTGTGAACTGCAAATTATTTTTATTACCGCTAACAGGCCGAACCTCAATCCGATCAAAATTATTTTTACTCTAAGTAGACAGTGTTGTGATAAGACAAAAAACAACTTTCAATACAAGCAAGGCGGAGAATTATTAGTGATAGAATATTGTCTAGAACCGAGCACGTTGGACCAGAATGGTCCACAAGCAATCAAGCTGGTGACTTTATTTTTCATGCACTAAAGGTACCCTCACGTGGTCTTTACGACTACTTAAAGGGAACAAGTGGCAAAGTTTTCTCTTTGCATTAAAAGAAAAAAGATGAAGCAACTCGATCTCCATCAGGAAAGTGGTACCACAAAGCAGTTACTTTTGTGATGAGATCATATTTTTAGACTAGTCAACAAAGGCTGCCTTAGTGGTCATCTGCGCGATAAACCTCCTACGTGAGCACACTGTATCGCCAACAACTTTCAAACAATGCCGACGTCTGATCGCGTAGATGGCCTGTACATCGCAATATCAGGGAACAGGGAACAAGTGGCCAAGTTTTCTCTACGCAATAGAAGAAAAAAGATGAAGCAACTCGATCTCCATCAGCAAACGAGTAACACAAAGCAGTTACTTTTGTGATGAGATTATATTTTTAGACTAGTTGACTAAAGCTACTTTAGTTTTCATCTGTGCGATGGACCTCCCACGTGAACACACTGTATCGACAACAACTTTCAAACACTGTCGACGTCTGATGGTGTAGATGGCCTGTACACCGCAATATCGTTTTATCGCCGCCAATAGCCCGAACCTTCGTTGGATCGAAAATCCTTTTAATCTAATTAAGCAAAATCGTGACAAGGCAAAAAGCACACTGTGCTCAACGCTTGCATGCGTCAGTCCACCACACGCCCAAAACGGGTCACGCGGTAAATGCAGGAGGGCTACATCGGATTCTGGCAGGTGTTATCGGCAATGCGCGCCAACGACTAATGCCAACATTCTTGCTTCTGTTTGGAGTCAGGCCCAAGTGGTTGTTGTGGACCAGCGGGTGTGGTGGAACGCCTAGGTGCGTGTTTCCCCCTTGCCAACCACCTGCGGTCTTGCCCCGCCTTCGGTCATCTTGAAGTGGTCTTGACGCCGGCTCCAGGTGGGGAGGGGGAGGGGAGGGTGAGGTAGATGCAGTGCAAGCCTACTGCCACTATAAGTTGATTTGACAGCAAGATACAGTCCCTGCATTCACCAAGTTGTGAAGCACACGCGGACATCCTTGAAATCGAAATTCGAGCTGTTGTTTTAAGTTCACCATAGACAGCTTGACAGTCTCAATGTCATCCCAAGTTACAACTTCTTTGAATGCAAAAGCACATTGAATAAAGTACTAATAGATTGTGTGTGTTACTGTTTTACCAATTCTCTCGTTATACTATGTTGCTCTCCTTTATCGTACGTTATTTCAGGCCTTAAATAAGTGACCTGTCACAGAGATGTTTTTTAACTTGATGGCGTCCGATACAATGGATTATTTCCTAAAAAACGCAATCATATTCCATAAACGTAAGTATATATGTCTTCGTTTGCACATGGAACGTTTATTAGCGCTGCATAACTTTCGTGGATGCCAGGTAGGCGGCGTGTGGTTCATGGTGTTTGTTTGCGAAGCTCAAGACTTTTACTCTGATAAGTCACGAACCATTTGGACAGACATTCTGTCCTATTGCATTATCACAGCGAAGCAAAAGAAGGCAATATGGCGTGGGGAAATAATCTTGAGTTGTTACATTTCTGGAGAATATAAATGGGTTTACAGCTGTAAGACTGCTAAACTACGTTGAGAGAGAAACAGTCCAGCCGAACTGGTCGCAATCAGATATTTTTCCAAAAAGAAGTAGCATAGCTGAAGAGTAATCAAAAAGCCAAATGCGTTGGCTTGACATTTGTGACCTGGGCATCTGTGAGCAGAGGCATTTTGGTTACTGCCTTTAACTCTAGTTAAGACCGATATGGCTCTCGGGGATATGAGTGGCAATGGCGTTATAGCGTCTGCGGCAACTTTTTTTAGTGGGTATCAGGAAATACCTTGAACGCGTTACCAGACGAAGGGATTAAAAACCGATATTTTTAACTTCTAGGGTTCGGAGGGGTTCTGACAGCTGGCCGGATATCAAGTCTCCTAGATTCTCTGAAGAACAAGTGAGACTGATGGACTAAGCTAAGTCTTATGTGAGAACGGACACAGAAGTTGTTGTGTTAAGGATTGTAGAAAATCCAGAAGGGTTCGGTTTCGCTGTCCTGCTCCCAGGTGTTAGCGCAATGTGGGCACTGCAGGCAAAGTAAGCCGAAGAGGGGTGATGAAATCGTTAGTGGGGAAGTAGCAATAGCTAAAATGGAGTAGAGTTAATTTTAAATTGAGATTTAGCGTCAGGCTGAGAATTGAGTTTAGGGTTAGGGTTTGTGGTAGGATTAAAAGTTCCGGTTAGAGTTAGGGGGTCATATTGCGGTTTAGGTTTGCGTTTACTGTTGAGGTTAGGATAAATGTTAAGGGTACGGTTGGGTTACAATTAATGTTGGGGTAAGGGTTATAATTTGGGTCAAATTTGAGGTCAGGTTTCGGTTTAGGGCTAAAGTGTGTGCTGAATTTAGTAATAAATTTAGAGTTAGTGTAATGTTTATAACCGCGTTAAGGATAAGGTTAAATTTTTGAGGTTACGTCTAGTTATACCATTAGGTTTGAGGTATCGCTGCCCCATGTGTCTTGTCAACCAGGTCTTTTGCGGGTATTATAAGCTTCCTTCAGTCGCGCGGAAGACTTGTCGTACATCAGGTTGTCGTTTTCGTCTCAGCCTCGTCTACTTTCCCCAGTAACGATTTCAACATCCCCCTTCGGCTTAATGTACATTTGGGACCAGAACAGCGTTAACGTCCATTGCCGCGAACATTCCCTCAACTATAGCCACCGACAGAAGACAGGGACAACGGGTGTTGGCGAAAAGTCGCCTGCACAAAAACCGTATTCAAAGGTAACGAGAATAAAATTACCTCATCAACATAAACCAGCAAGTTTCGTCTGCGAGGGTTGGATTTGAATTTTTTTCAAATATCGGCGCTGAAACCAGGTGGAACGTCACACGCGATGGCGTCAGCAGTCTGCCCCGTACGGAGCAGGCGCAACGCCAGTGACTTGCGCACGAATTAGTTCATAGCGAGACGGACTGCGCAGTATCTAACCGACTCTCAACTTCCCTCGCCCACTTTGGTCTAATGGCAAATACACATGACAAGACGTTGGGATACGGATTCGGGCGCAGCAGATGACCAAACCAAACAGTCCGTCTACGCGTGCCTCACACAACACGATCCCTAGTGCGTGTACCGAGTTACCGTATGGAAGACTGGGGTCCAAAAACGATAATTCATGGCTGCGAATGGCCGAATTGTCCCGTCAGCTCGTTATTTATCAGCTGACTACCGTCAACGTGTCGTTATAGCCAGTGCGAGGTAGTAGTTGTCGTCTTCGACGGGGTGTAGGGGTGTCCAGGGGTGTCTCACAAGTGACTACCCAAAGCTATGCTATGCCTAGCGGTCACACTTCCGGTAACCGCCTCGACCGGCGAGCTAACCCAGGTGAGGTTATCCCTGTGTGCAGCTGCCCACACTGTAATCTCAGCTTCGCTGGCCGGATGGGTCACCGCATCGGCATTGCCGAGACGAGGCTACGTCTGGAACACTGCAGGAGGCAACAGGTCAGTTGAGCCCTCAGGTAAGCGAACTTTGCTCTGTTTCCTTACTTACTTGCCTGTCAGTGCCACTTGCTGTATGCTGCTCTTGTTGCCTGCTCTGCGTCCGTTTGTCTGTGCCTCTCTCTGCTCATAGCTAGGTGTAAGTGTGCTAGAATTCGTATGTTGCCTTGCTGAATCCCGTCCCTGCCTGATGGCTGTTTCTGCTTGTCCACCAGCTCCGTCACGTTGAATTTACCTTGCACACCAACCATGACTAGTCCAACCCACACCGACCACCACAAGATCCTCCACCAAAATCACCACAGCTGACACTGACACTGTCGAATTCTCACGTCCACAATGTCCCCCCAAATTCACCTTACGCATCCGCCCGGTCGGTCACTTGCGAATTCATCGCACAGAGACCGGAGGAACAGTGCCTTTAGCAGTAAGCTGAACTCGTCGCATTCGCATACACTGCCCACACTGTACTGGCACGTCTATTCACCGCATGGGTCTACTGGGCCACATGCGCGTCCACGAAAACCCACGGTAGACAACTGCCGGCTGCATCACACCATCTCTTCAGCATCCTCAACAGCATCTCATCGTACATCAACATTCACCCACCACAAGCATCCAACTGCCACCTCCCACGCAAGTGTTCCTCTTTACTCCGTCTCCATGCGGAACTCCTGCTGCATGTGTGACTCGAATCTGAAACTATCACGGCGCGTCAAGCGTTGTAGCTTGAAAAGCCGCTGACTGACGTCCCAACTCAGCCCACGCAGTCCATCCAGTTTTGTGTGTGTTGCGTGGAGTGGCGCACTGGTGGACTGAGAGCCAGGCTGAACCGGCTCCTTCTCAGTGTGACCAACGACACTCTCACACTTCTGAAATGTACGCCGCTCAAGCCCCCTTGTATGAAATCCTGGTGCCTTGGTTTGTGGAGCCAGTTCGTGCATGTGGTGCACGCAGACAAGATCACTGGACCACGTCAGCCACCACAGAGAAAACGCTTGTTCGATGCAACTTAAAGCGTCTATTTTGTTGGGTTTTAACCCGGTCCAGAAGTCCAACTTCTTGCGCGATGGAATGGGCCGACTTGATGGCGGGACGAACTCCCTGACTAATATCCTGGAGCCTCCAATTAGACGAAGGAAAGTAGGCAGTGATTGTGGCAATCTCAACAACCAAAAATCGGAAAGGACAGTATTTCTTACCTACCCTACACAACACCTCCCCTTTCCAGGGCCAGAAAGCCTAGGGCGATCATGACAGGTACTCTGCTAGGTGTTAGGGTGCGGATTACGGATATACTTTGGGGTTTGGGGTAAGGCCTTAGACATGGACTTCGTGCTGGTGGATAAGATACGCCGCGTGCGAGACCATGCCTATAACGACCTTCAGGCGCGGTCTCGAATGGAAAGAGAAGGTGGATGCCAGCGCGAAGGATGATGCATTCAGTACAGAATAAGTGGAAGAGCTGGGGAGAGTTGGCAGCCAGACGAGGGAATGTCAATCGTCGAGTTGGCGGCGTCGCAAAGTCCGTCATGGAATGCGTCAAACTGTCCGACTCGGGTTTAACCTGATTGGCCAGTTGGGAAGCCGAGTGGGCGAATGCCAGACAGCACAGTTGCACACACGCTGACACTCACCAAAGGCCCAGCGTTGAGACAGGCTCTCGGAGTACAGCCACTACAACGCTACAAAGATTGTCGACTTCAAATGTCCTTGTCGCAGGCATCGCGGGAGTTAAGTTTGACGATACATACTTCGTAACTCCTACTCCAATGCGATTGGTCATCACAGGTGGAGACGAGTTTGCTTGGAACATCTAGTCGGTAACCTCGGTTTCCATGTTTATGCCGCTTAAAGCATGAAATTGCCAATATTACCGACTGAGCATTTGCGTTTTTACGCGTTGCTGGTGTATCCAAACGCTTAGCAACGTAAATGTACGTTTCCCTTCCGGTTAACAAAAGTAGCTATCCGTGAGTTTCAAAGACATCATTCATAAAACCTTCATTACTGCCACTCCTGTATCACAAGCGTCTTTGCTTCCTGTTTTCTGAGTAGGCCCACAAACCCGTTCGCAACCGGCAAGCGCAGGTTCGGGGTTCTTTACTGGTGGTCAACAAGAACTATCCTTGCTGGAATTTACACTGACACCCGCTTGAGTGAGGCAGTTTGGATTACACTGACGATACCACCACCTCCGGCTTCTGATGTTACAAGATTGGGTTGACCCACGCACAACTTTTGTTGCCTTATTTAAAACTAGTACGGTGCGGCTGTCGCAAGCAAATTCTCAGGAGGCGGCGAAATGATCGGCACAGGTCCTCGGGACGTGGAGGTGGCCCCTGGGGCCTCAACATTCCGTCTCGTCTCCAGGGGGCGAAACACATTACCAAGGAATACTGTTGCCGTTTCAACCTACGAGAGTATTGATTTAAACTACATCAGGCGTGACCCCAGCTGAGTATTACTCCTACTGACTCTGATGTCCAATTCCCAAGTTTGTATTTGGCACAGAAAGGAAATTTGAAGCATGATACGTAGCTCAGCCACTTTTATTGAAGAATAAAAATAAGCATATATAACACATTCTTCTTTAAGCTTAATGCTTGAAAACATCGGCAAATTTTAGCACAGAGTAAATGCTCATTCGATGCAACTTAAAGCGCTATTTTCTTGGGTTCCGACCAGGTCCAGAAGTCAAACTTTTTGCGCGATGGCATGGGCTGACTTGATGGCGGGACGAACTCTGCGACTGATATTTCTTGGTTTTCGTAACCTCCAAGGAGAAGAAGGAAAGTGGAAACTGATTAATTGCAAATGAAGTTTGATTAAAAGGTAAAGGCGGTGGCATTGCCACAGGGCAAAACAACCAAAGATGTTAGTAATGAGTGAGAAAGGGGAGCAGGGATGTATGTGGAGACGGGGTGGGCACATTGCTATAGTTGGCTCTGATAGTACGCTGGTGGAAAGGCCGTTTTGGCACATAGATAAGTCATCGGTAAATTGATAAATCATCGTCCAAACCGGCCTTGAGGATTCCATCAAGGGAACGACACCTCATCTGTTGTCGAGGATTATTAGGATTTTAGAAGTATCTACATTTCCTGGAGAACAAAGACGAACCAACCTTCCAGATAGCTGCTCTAACCTAACTTGCACTGCAGAACAACACGAAGCATTGAATATAATAAAAGCAATTTGCATGAAGTAGGAAAGGAAATAATGTTCTAACTGTCTCAGCCGTCCGTCGCATCGGGTTAGCATCGACTCTTGACTGTCTCATTCGGGACGAAGTCTTGCAGTTTACCTGGAAGTGAATCCCCAGGGAGCAGTCGAACTAAACGCTCAGACTCGCATTCAGTCACACCTATCAGTGAATCACCTATAACGGCAGAAGTGGATGAGCCGAGACGATACTATGGACGGAGTAATACAACGCCGCGATTTCATATAGACCTTCGATTGTTTGAAATCACTTTTCAAGTCGCA
Organism: Spirometra erinaceieuropaei; assembly: GCA_902702965.1. NCBI lineage: Eukaryota > Metazoa > Platyhelminthes > Cestoda > Diphyllobothriidea > Diphyllobothriidae > Spirometra > Spirometra erinaceieuropaei. Next base: position 218,224 of record CACRXP010000138.1, on the reverse strand, counting down.
TTTGGTGCCAGTGCATACATTGTCTCCTATCTGGCTTTTAGAGGATAACTCGACCGGAGATCCCTGAAAACGCCATCTTCTCCAGCTTGAGAACGGTAATCAAGAGAGTTGCCCATTTATGGCAAAAATACGCTCGACGACACATCAGCGACTGTCATCACTCGAAAAAGCTCCCCCCGTGCTGTAGAATCGACAGCCGTGCACAGCTATCTCCCAGGCCGCATAAAATACACATAGTTTATGAATAAAGACACATTTATCCTGTCGAACAAACTACCGTCGACTGGTATCACACAGTTTGTCCAGACGACGGAGCAAGATTACAGAGTCAAATCGAGGACTGGACACTTCAGCCTTCAGAATATTTGGTCTTGTTCATGAGACGGCATACTATAAAATTCCCAATCGCTCAGTCATTCACAAAAAGGACAGTCCAAAACAAATACAAAAAAACATAATTGTCATTGAACAAGGGGAAAGTAAAACGACAATTCCCCGAGTTATTTTTCGCTGTCTCTAGACAGTCATAGTCCAGCTCAAAACCAAGCATGCCTGGGGGTGAATTCTCGCTCAACTATGCATAGGACCAGCCGGCTGAGATCCGCAACATTCAGAAGCACGTGCAATAGCGCTGACCGAGTTAGTCCAAGTAAAAAGCGCAACGAAGCAATTCAGTGTTATTTCCTGAAATCATCGGCCTCACCTAGAAGCAAAGAAGCCTTCCAGACAATGGCCTATATATATGTAACCTAAATATCCTGAGACAGTAGGGACCGGGTGGGGTGTGTGCGCCGGACGTATGCCGAGGGTTTCGCCATGCGGCTGGACAGCCGTTGGACGAAAATACGCTGACGAATTTACACTGTCGCAGACCTGCCAAACAGTCGAGGCGCTGTGATTAATGGAGAGGGGGAGGGGTGGGGTAGATGCGACAAACAAATTTATCCTAAGATGTCTGCCTCCATGATCATTTTGTTATCAGCAAACAAGTTTACACTGCAAACATAGCCCCTGGAGGGTCTACTACGTGTCGCCCTAAATCTCTATCTGAAGATGCCAACACCGTATCCAGATTTGGGTCTTCCGATCTTATATTTGCGATGATAAAAACAAGGAGAGAGCTTAAAAATGCGAGGGAAAATAGAAGAGCGCACTAGGCCATCTTGACAGACAGACGACTTACAGGCAGTAGTCCTTCAGTCGACCTGAGGGCAGACTCGAGAACAGCAAACTGAACTCATCAGGGGGAGGGAGGCAGAACTGCTGACTTACGGAAAGAAAAGAGTCTGTCCTGCCAAACGGAGAGAGTAACAAAAGACTCCTTTAAGGTACAGTCAGTGAGACGTGTCCACTGTCCCAAGGGTCGCCGGTTGTCGGGTGGGACGAAGATATAAACCTGCAATCGAGAAGAATAACATTCGGCAACAAAGATGCTGCCCTTGAATGTGACTGCCCTGCATCTTGTATATGCGGATAGCATGGGAGCAGCAGCCTTCCAAAAGCCGTCCGATGACTTTCGTGGTCCGCGCCAGTCTGCTGGCTCTCGTAAATGACACATCTCCACAGTGGACAGCCATTTGCCTCTTAAATCGGGTTTGCCGCCAATCACAAACACGCGACCATCCGGCAGCGCAACAGCTGTAGAGCATAGCCTTTTTTCTTTTAAACTAGGTAGTTTATACCATCTAAAATGAAGGAAACGGTAAAAAGGGTAACTCAGTTCGGTCACTGCAACGGTGGCCCACTTATGAAATCAATCTAGTCAGCAGGGCCAGTTTGACGAAGTTTAAGTCGACAAAAAGCGCGTTTAAAGACGTTACATGAGGGGGGGGGGGTTGTCTGATGATATAAAAACTCTGTCCCCATTTGAAAAGTGGATCAGACTCTAATAGCTACCCGTTAATTTTGGCCGTAAATGGTGGCTGTATTTTTTTGAACGAAGCATGCAGGATATCCACGACTAAGTAAGCTTCTTTAATGCGGGCAGTTTTGGTATCTAGGATCTCACCCGATCAAACTATTCGGGCCTACCCAGAACTGAGGTACAGACTGAAATAGCTCTAGTATTAACTTCATAACAGTCTATCTAGTAAGATATTTGAGATCTCGCATCGAAGCCTAGCTTTACTTTGCAGGGCCACTATTTAGGTCACGGAGAGTGGGGGGGGTGTAGGGTCGAACAGAGTAGGATAAAAGCACCAAAAATTGCTCTACTTCTGGAGGTTTCAACAGGATTTAGTGCCTCAAATCTTACCGGTAGGTCGCCGTCCTTAACCACGAATTTCAATCAGACCGCTCTTCTCAGGAAAGTGTCCAGTGCGGTAACAGTCGCTCTGTTGCAGTTGGCTACATCGGAAAACTTCGCGTTTTGAGCGGTATGCTAGTACTTCTTTAGTGGAAATTTTCAGCAAATCTGTATTTCATGCATTCTTGGACCAAATGTACACTTTCAGCAAAACTGCCAAATCACGATAGCTAAATCCTCAATGAGCTTACAAATAACGCCTATGAACCTGAGAAAGAATATGGAAGAAGTAGACTGTTAAGCTACGCCATAGAACTTTCTGAGTGTCAAACATCAAATGGAGCTCCGGCCAGAAAATGAAAGATCACATAAATGGCGGTAGAAAATTGCCTTTGACTAAAGCCAAGTCTTAGCAAAGAGAGGCAAAGTTAAGACAGGAGATTAATCGGCGAATAGACGCGGTGTATTAATGCAGTGCCTAATGCCCTCAGGCTTCGAGTCTGAGAGAAGAGCACCGTTGACTTACGACCATCCCATATGGAAGAAAAATTCATTCAAGCCTGTCCCATTTTAGGCGGTGAACACAATCACCATGTACTTTACTATGCGGCTACGACACCCAGCAGACTCACTTGTCTTCCTGTGGAGAGTAGACTTCACAAGTGTCAAGACACTCGTTCTGCCTGTTGCTTCCCCCGAAGACACAAATCACTTTTTCCTGCCCGACTCGGACGGCAACTGCCGAATGGTACATCCGTTCCGTGGAGAGCGGCGCACATTCTTTCCACCGAAGTTCCTTCCTATCAAATTTGTCAACATTTAGAAAGCTGCCGTCGTTTTGATCTCCTCCAATCGCGAAGATGCAGCCTGTTTCCAATGCAATAAGGAGCGAATTTAGGAGATACGAAAACGAGTGTAAAGGATATCAACGAAAGGCGCCGACTATGCGAGAAAATATAGATTTAAGGACGATAAATTACCCCACAATGTGTGTTCTCATGAAGTCGATGGATCTGGCACAGCTATGCTGTATTAAAACGATTTCCACTCTTGTACCACAGGCTTATACAATGGCAAAAGCGTTCTAGCCAGAAGTTGCATGACTATGCGCAGCATGTGTCTTCCATCGCGCGGCTTAAAATCGCCGGTGAGGCGGGGCGTAAGCTTGCTGAACGCCAGCAGCGATAAAAAATTCAATGTTCTGGCTAATGGAGAAAAGTACAAGAGAAGACGAAAAACCATTTTCTTCACTTATTTCCATGCGACGGGAGGCATTCAGTTAAGAAGCATGGGAGCAGTCTCCCACGGCTCGTGCTGATGCTTTGCGCGAAGGTGAAAAGGCAGACAACCGCCTTTCACGTTTGAAGGTTAATATCCGGTCCACACAAACTCTGTCAGGTTGATGAAAACATGCTGCGCCTTTGGGCAGAAATTTTGTGAGCTGATCTTCGCGCAAATGGGGAATTTGTTTTACGGTGAATATCCGGTTTACACAAACTCTGTCAGGTTGATGAAAACGTGCTGCGCAGAAATTTAGTGGGTGAATCTGCGTGTTACGGAAAGAAGACAAGAGCATGTCAAAAACCATCGTCGTCACCACACCAACGCTGGGGATAACAGGCGAAACGCAATCATTTGTAATTTTGGAAGCGTAGAACGGTCCATCTGACACTCTAGACAGCAGCACGCTCCGATTAATCGCGTTCGATATGAAAGAATGTAAGCAGGCAGTCTTTTTGCATGCAAAACATTGCCAACCCTTATGAATTTGCCGCCATACGAATGTCTGACCAAAACAACGGCAGACAGATGGCTGCAAAGGTTGGCACACGGGAGCTGGGTTCAGTAGGCAAGTACACAGCGGATGGATAACAGTTGCTAGGGCAAAATCAAGGACGTTTAAAACAGCATGTGATATTGGTCGGGAGAATATCAGTGTTGTCGACAGCCATCATGGCTGCCTGGCGTCCCCGTTCAAGGCCTCGCTGCCTCAAGGTCATTCAGCCCCCTGCAGCGAGCCGTTTCACACGCGCTGACCTGAGGCCACTCGACCGATTTCAGCGCCGACATACCTGTCTCACACAGTCGTACCCGACCATCCGAATGCGCCTTCTCGCATGCAATCACGGCATACGCCACTTAACGACTAGCACTCTACAAGTCCGCGTTCCACATCGATTCCAGGTGACAGTCAAAAATAAACAAAGACAGGTATAACAGCTGACAGTCCTATCAAAAGTTCAAATGAACGGGACTCACTCTCAATGGCCACGAAGGCCGCGCTAGATGAACCCGTTAAAACTGCTAGTGGCTTCGAAGTGTTTGCGTCAACATCGTACTCGATAAAGCACTTCCGGCCCGTTTTTGCGGTGCCGATGAGGCAGATGCCACCCACTGACCTTCTGCGTTTATCATTAAACGGACACTCTCCATCCACTCTCGAGGACGGATGTTCGATCCAGGCAATCACGCGAGCTAGAAGTTTACTTAAACAGTAAGAAGGTTAAAAGCGCATCCACGACTTACAAACATTCCATACTTTTATTCCAAAAGCCTTCTTCATTTAACAATCCGGATCTGAAGTCTGCATCAACATGGTTCCATCGCACTTCCCGCAGCATCGCCTCCGCGTGCACCAGTCGGGTTTCTTCAACTTCGCCAGGTGAACTTACCCAAACCCCTATCGATTTGAGGACGCTCTCCTCACTGTCCACTATGAGGTCATCAGCACGCAGTATCGACAAGACAGCGTCAGCTGGCAGCTGGATGAAGAAGTCACTTGCAACCGTGGCTTCAAAGTTTGTCTTTATGTGCTGAAGACAGGCGTTCATTAGCTGTTCGCTCTTAAGCAACTCTGCGAGGTCCCAGTATTTTTTTATGTTTTCGGAGTTAAACCTGGGAGTTCATGAGAGCTCGATAACACCTACCTGGCGGCCATAAAACTCGCAGCCCACTTTTCCACCTGAGGCATTACGAGTTGCTGCGACAGAACAATCAGACCAGTAGCATTGGCCTCATTGACTTCCAGCTGGCCTGTGTACACATAGTCGATTAGTGGTTTAGCGACTCTGCGCGGTAGTCGTAATATAGCACGAGTGATTACTCGGAGGAAACCTTTGGCCACTGAAGGGCAGTCTTCTTTTGCGTATGCATTGTACATAAGGATTCACGTAGGGAGGGTACTCTGCAGACCAAAACTAATTTGTGTACATGCAGCAAAACGTCGTCCTGTAGCTTGAAATAAGAAGAGAACAGTGAAGTTTATTTATAAACTTACCTCTATAGTCATATCGGTCAGTTCGTCTGTCATACGAAGGTTGTTTAACTCGGGAAGACATCGTACAAGTGCCACTTCGTCCTCAAATGACTGAGTCTCCTGGTTGGCCATTGAATGCGCAAGACCGGGTGACTAAACATTCGGTCAGATGTAGTCAATTCTGATAGTAAAATTTTTAAAAAGAAAGAAACGTACAACCGTTATGATTTTGGAGGAATTGTGGGTCTGTAATGGGCACCAGAAAGCCTTACATTGAGGATCAACCCTACATGGAACACGCGGCACTCGAACAGTGGCCATAGTGATAACCATACTAGAAAATAAACAACTGTCGCTGTTTTCGTTGGCAGTATGTTCAGTCGGTGTCCTATGCATGGCTTCAACTAAGCTCACTAATGACCACACTACAGACTGTGCAATTGACCGTTTCTTCCGCCGAATACGGCATGATTTCTCAGAATAATTCGCATGCAACCATTCAACCACTGACAGACATTCTGTAGTATTTGCGTCATTGCCATCGTTTATTTTATAACCCTAAACCAGATTACCAACACGATAACAATGTGGTCATGAAGCCTTAAGAAAAAAACCCTCAACACCTTACAGAGTTTTTATTTCGTCCGCTCATTATTGAATCAGTTTGAGGCGATTCAACATTTAAGGCGCCGGTTCAGAAGGAGGCCTCTCAGCATACATCGTCGCTGACCCACATACGACAATTTGGCAGCCGGCACCGACGGTGTCCATCATGTGATGTGATTTCGAGTGTTAGTCGATTCTTTCTGCATTTACCGCACTCGCCTCCCCCTCCCACTTTGTCCCGGAGGAGGGATCGGGCAAAAATCAATGGTGCGGCGTAAGCCTGAATCTAGACGCATCAGCATATTCTTACTTATGTGGCATCGGTGATAGGTGTGTTGGAGGAGGAGAAAGGCAGAAAAAACTAAAATTATCCTTTGTATGCAAGTGTGTTGGCAGCGCTGCGCGGCCCCGCTAGGTATGTTAACATTATACATTAGATAGAAACCATTGTAGCGGGCAGCGATCGTGACAGTAAAGCTCTATTCAACACTTCCAGTAAGTGTTTTTTGACCGCGAATGAAGTTAAATCTGAAGTCTATGCCGGTATGTTTCTTAGACAGCAAAGAAACCTATAACGTATACTTTGTTCCTTATCACACAATAGTGAACAAGAATTTTTGTCTGCAAGTGCTGAAGCCGCACAGTGAGTCAATGATACAAATCGGCATGAATTAAAGCAGAGTTTACGCTCCTTCGATGCAACTTAGAGCATCTACTTTCGCGCGATCCGACCACGTTCAGAAATCAAACTTATTACGCGATGGCATAGGCTGACTTGATGGCGGGATCAACTCTTTGTAACAAAACAAACTGTGCCTATGTAAGCGACCCCGCCAGCAACCTAAATTTCATAATGTAGTGGAGAAGTTGCTAATTTTGTAAGTTAGGACTCGTCGCTTAAAAATCCGCGGTCTAAGTGGGCCATCGATATTGAAGGCAATAGGTGACGTTCAGCAAATTTATACCAACTGAGTGAATTTTCTCAACGAGGTTAATGTTTAAGTGACAAGGAATCAGGGAAAGCCATCGAGATCAGACAGTTTAAACTGTCTGAATGTACTGAATGTCGGTGTTACTGTTTTGTCAGGAATCCTGACTCCCTTTCATGTTAGACATTTCTTACTATTGTTTACTATATCAAACGGTAAAATTTGCTGTCTACCTATCTAAGTTTGAAGGGCAAAATCGATATAACTCGATTGGTATCGATTGCCCGCTTTGCATCAGATGGACGGCTGGCCAGTTTCGTCCCACATCCCCGCCCTATGAATTTCGCGGTCAAGCTGGCATGCCAACGCGAGTGAATACGCCTGGCTCCAAGTTGCACTAAAATATAACTTCGCTTTACTCGTTAGCCGCGTCTATCACCCTCCCAACGCCAATTTCATTTACTCTCACAGGCATTTCATGCTGCGGACGACCTAAGCTTTAAGTATCAATTGGTTGAGAGTGGCTTTAATCTCCCTGAAGTCTGCTGGTTTCCGCCTTCAAGCCCCAGAAGGTTTGAAGACATTGTTGAGGCTGTGGATGCTGGGATGTGTACTCAGGTTGTCGACTTTCCCACCCGAGGATCAAGCATACTTGACCTGATTTTCTCTAGAGGTTGCATGCATTCGTCTGCGTCATCCCTAGGCCCACTCGGGGGCTCAGACCATGACATAGTTGCTTCAACATTGGAATTCGAGGCTGACAAAACGTTGTCCCCAAAGTATAGCATTTTCCGCGATTTCCGATCAACTCGCTTAACCGAATTATTAACACACCTTAATTCCTATGACTGGATTGATTTCTTCCTTAGTTGTGATGTAAATGTTTGCACTGCAAAACTGTACGAAATTTTGGATCCGCTTATTTCTCGTTTTGTTCCCCCCTAAGAAAATTATTAACATTGGGGATGAGGTTTTCCTACCCTTACCCTTTCGTCGCAGATTGCGCTGACTTTAACGTCGGTTCCATCTTCAGAACGACGTTTCTGTCCTGCCCTTGATCGACCGGGGCAGTTCTAGAAACTATAACCACTCAGAACGACATAAGAAGTTGACCTCGAGGCCCCAACGCACACGGTTTGTGATCTCCCTGTAAGAAAATCTGTTATCCATGTCAGCAGCTATCCTCTTATCCCAATTTCAGAAAGTTTGTAGATTAGGCGCTTGTGCGGGACGCTGTCGAACGCCTACTTGAAGTCCGTGTAGATGACTTCGACACTACCATCCTCATCCAGTTTACGAACCCATTGCTCAGTCGAGAGCAATAATCTGCAAAGGCATGAGCATTTCCGTTTGAAGCCGTGCTGCAGAGCTGAGAGTTAGTGGTTCTGTTTCAGGAAATTCATTGTTGCTTTCCTAACTATGGCATCCATTATCTTACGGCATATACAGGTGACACTTACAGGCCGATAGTTGTTAGCAGTAACGCCAGCCTCATCCTTGCTGCCGTCCATTCCAACGGCAACCTTCCTAATTCGAACGCCGAAAGGGAAACAAGTGCAAGTGGTTTGGAGAGTTCGTTCGCCAATTCCTTCAACGATCTGGCAGGTATTATGCCCGGACCCGAAGACATTGCCTGTTTGAGGTAATGTAGATCCCTTCTACGACAGATTTCGGGGCGAGTATGGAGTTAAATACGGGACCAGTGGTCTTTACGGCATTGCCATAACATTACTTGGACCCTTGATGGTACCGCGAAGGGTTTGTAAAAAAGATTCAAAAGGGAAGGCAGAAAAATTGTCCAAAACTCCAAAACGACTAACGTCCTCATGGAGGTGGACTAAACAATGAGCATTATGAACAAGATCTGCAGGACTGTACAAGATTGGGAAATCAGAAACAAATTTATCTAATAGCATACGTCCAAAACCAATGAGGGATTTATGCAAAATGCGATGGGAAAATATAAAAACGGCAACAAACAAAAGAAGGAAATGTTCATAATGGGAGGAATTGAGATGGTTAGCAAGGACTACAGGACCGATGTACAGTAGGAACTGCCGGTATTCTGCAGCCTTCCAGTATTCAAGACAGTCAAGAGGTCTGCACTTGCGGGAAAATTCAGCAGGCAGACATTGACTGCATTGTTTAATAGACTCATTAATAGTAATTGACTGTTTCCCCGTTGCAAGCCGCCACATATGCAGGAGCTTCCGAATGACACCAAGACAAACGAGATGCATGTAGTCAATTGGAAACGTAGCAACCATATCAATAGGCAGGTCCTCGAAAGGTGAGGTGCCTTTATGGTGCTGCTCCTGACTTCTCGTGCGGAATGATCTGTCATCCCGCAGACGCCCGCTGTGTACGGGGAAGATCATGCGGTTTGCCACGGACCTACCCATATGACAACACCTAGGAGGATTACATTTTCGTCGATTATAGCAATTACCTGTCGCAGCCGTAATAGCCATTATGCGCTTTTACTTGCCGGACGTAGGACCGAGCAGGTGTGTCGCAGATGACGTTGGCCAGCTCAACTCTAACTACAGCGTCCGTATCCGGGACCTGAAGTCCGCTGGTCAGAATATCCTTCAGTTCTGAGATGCACTGACCAAGAAATACACCCAAAGGCTCAGGGTTGCCGGAACCAGAGAACACTCCAACAACAAACGGCAGTCCACGGACAGGATAGCTGACTCGACCGAGGATTGGCCATAGACACTGGCCAGACCCTTTAAATAGCTTCATTCCGTCAATGTGGAGTTGAACCCGTATTTTCGGGAACAAAGCCGAAGGTCGAAGTTGAAGCTCATCTAACAGACCGCGTTTAAGGCCCAGGTGGACGTAGCTGCCGTTAGAGAGGGACTCAGTAACGCATGCTCGCCGTGTCTGCATGAGAGTTCGCGGGTCCTTGGGCACCTCTGGGTGGTATTTCCGCAAAAATTGGAACAACAACTTGAATGTTGCTTGCGGTAGTTGGACACTTAAGCAGAATTCCCTCAAATCTGTCAAGAAGCAATTGCCACTGAACGGGTTCGAGCTGTCATCTGCAACCTGGTCATCGTCTACATTGTCTTATAGCATACCATTTAACACCTACCAATGCTCACTTCAGGGCTAAGGTGCGGCATCGATGGTTCGGGGGACGACTCCGTTACGAGGGATGACGTAGATGGGAGCGAGGGGTCATCGGTGGCGGCATAGTACGCCATCTTCGCCCGCTTAGTCATGTTGTGCATTGTACTGCGATGAAGTCCCCAGTATTTTCTTTCCATATTTGCTTAGAATTAACATATAAATACCATTAACATATATTAGACCGCTATATAGTACACTCAAGCCGTCAGATTACGTGCCATTCTTATAAATAACTTAAATTACGACTCTGGAGACTAAAATAAAGCATTTACTTATTACAATGACATATTGCATCGCATAGACGAAATAAATAAGTAAATGAATAACGTACTGCAGTCAGAAAGAGCCAAGGAAGAATCAGGAGTCAAGCAGCTGTATGGATCAGATGTGCACACTGTCAGCGTGAAAGTGCCCTCCACGTGGGTACATGACCGACTTAAAAAAGGCCAATATTGGCCTTCGTGGAACATGAATTTCTCTCGATGTTATACGACTGAAACCATATTAAACAAGTTAAAAGGCTTATATTTCACGATAATAAAGCTCAAACAGTCCAAATTAATGCAGAATGACGTGATTAGAAAGGATGGAAATTTGGACGGGGCCTAGCCCCGTCTAGCCCCGTCTGGCCCCCGGGGCCATGTGTTGGCAGGGTTTCGTCAATCTTATAGTCCAGGACCTGATGGTGTCCCAGTAAGCATTTTAAAAGCCGATGCAAATACGATTTTCCCATCCCTCTTATGCAAGATATTTGGTCTCGTCCTTGAAAGTGAAACTTATCCTACCTTGTGGAAGGAATCACACATTTTACTCATTCCCAAGCATGGCCAATCGACGTCATTTTATGACTTTCGTTCAATAAACATCCTCCTCGCAGTTTCGAAGATCTTAGAGACGTTGATCAAAGATAAGATGATGTGTCACTTAACAGTGAATAATCTAGATAATAGATATATATATATTATCTAGATTATACATAATCAGTACAATTAAGTGTTCAATAAAATCATCTTATATCCCAAAGGAAACCCAATCATAAAAACAATAAACATAATCGGGCGACTTCAAAAAGATGGGCAAGCGGATAACGTAGGATTAATTAGAGAAGTATGTGTGAACAAACTGCGCAAGGCTCAAGGCGTCTTTCGAAATGTTGCAAGCGTAGGCGACTGACGGCATTAAGAGTTCAGTTGAAATTAACAAAGAAGATGGTACATTAGCATTCGAGGAAAATATGTGTCACATGGTGTTTAAAGCTGAGATCAAAGAAGAGGGCAAAGTGTATTACATTTTCAAAATTTGGTCTTGTTTTTTCGTTCAGACAGGCAGTCAGCAATGGCCTGAGCATTTTGGACAGAGGAATTGCGTCGACAAAATATTCCCCATTTCTTTCACTGCATTACAGATTACAAATAAATTTGTTTAGGGTGCGCTGAGCCATAAAGTATACTACGAGAAAATTGTTTGCTAATTCGTTACAATGCCGGACAGTAGAGCACTTTGGAAAATATGTTTTCCAAGGAGCATGAATATGCTTTGATGGATCGCAGTTGCAGAATCTTCCAACACGATCGGGACGCAATGAACAGGCGTTCTTAAAGGCAGTTGTTTCCATCATTTTACTTTACGCACCCCAACTACGAATATTATTATTTTTATATATTTTTTCCTAGAGAAGGGTCCTCCTGGGATTTAGTGGTAGATCTAGTGGTAACTCTTAATTATATCATTAGAAACCCCTGTTTTGCCTCGATTTCTAAATACACTGCTATCACCCCTCCCCCATAGCGACAATTTTCGCGGTTTTTGATGTCACCTCCCGCATTCCGACCTCATGCGGTCTGTCGCCACTCACGGTTGAACCCTCAGTATTCACTGCATACTAGTAGTTCGGTCGTACCTCACTTCCCCACTGCTCGGCTGAGCTGGAAGCTTGCTGTGGCCGATCGCATCTGGGTTCCTCTCGTCTGGCCTCTTTGACGCGGCGTATCAATCCGACCCAGACGATCTCAATTGTGAATCCCGTATACAATGCCATAGGCAAGCCAGTCCTATCTGACCCACATTCGTAGCCCTCAAGGCTGAGATTTATTGCTTCCCTGTCGATGACCGACAACATTCCGTTATATACCACCACCTACAGGCCAGTCCTGCTCGCTTTTTTCTGTCATTATTTTTATTAAGGGTTTTTTTTCTCCTGTAAAATTAATCCAATCATTTTTAAATTTTTTTACGGAGTTATTTTTTTCACCCCTCAATTATCATGTTTCTTAATGGACTAATAATTCAGAAACTATGAATTGCATTTTGTAAAGATTCGGCCTACCCCGTCTAAAACTCGCATGTAGATTTATTTTAACTTGCTTTGATGGGACCCCGACGGGTCTTTAATAAAAATTATTTATCTATCTATCCATATCCCAACAGATTTTCCGACACCATCAAGATCTCACTGACATCGGAGTAGTTGGCTTACGCAGCTTTTTGTGAGATCATTGGCGTTAAACCTAAAAATACTAGCAGTATTTCAGTGCCGCATACAGGGTAATTCTACATCCGTGGGGTGTCGAGTGTTCAGAGATATTTCGTCAATAAAAAAAATTGTTAAATAAATCGAGAATTTTTTCTTTGGCAGACCACATGGTGAAGACAACTGTTCCTTCTAGCTTAATGGTCTGCAACAGTCAAGTGGTCATGCGTTTAGATGGCTGCCCGTCAAATACGTTATCAGTTTACTGTTATATGAATTGTCGTACTGCGGATCGTGGCACACACCGCATAATTCCGCGGCTTAGCTTAAGGCCATGACCCAAATCGTAAATTAAAACTAGACTAGATTATCGGCCCTTGCCGGTTTTGTCCTTTGTTTGCGCACGACTGAACATAAACGAAAGCTATATAAGGTGAAAGAAAGTATGCTGAGATGAGTATGACAGAAGAATAAAATAAATTAGGACAACTTTGTGAACATGTGAAGGTTAAAAACTTGAAGTCCGAAAGATCATCGTTGGCCCGCAAGAGGTTCTTTAGATAGTGATTGTGGATATCTGCATAGTTGTAATTTGGCACATGTAAGTAAGATAGGGAGGACCTTGCAGATTTACGGATAAATAGCATGCACCAATTTGCATTACAAAGAGAAGAGAATTTGCGATCATGAAGAATAAACCGGCGAAGGCTTCTACTGGATGTCTCAAAGGTTTCTGAAATGAAAACAAAATTTGGCACAATGTCCTTTCTTACAACAATCCGGTTATAGCGGAAATTAACTCGCACTTCATGTCTAAAATAGTTTACCTTTCACTGGTATTGGTGGCCTCGCACGGTGATTAATCGTGCCAGTTCAAAAATGTCAACAGACAGAGGAGCAAATTCTGACTCTACAACGATTCTGAGAGACATGTTCATATCTGTTACACATTGTCTCTTTGGAACAAGAAATACTTTTAGTTTTTCAGCCTCTCGGATGACAGAATTTAACTCGTCCACGCAGCCGCCCTACTCGGCGTAAGTAGGTGTGAAATATGCTCATGCAAATGAATGTGATCATAAAGGAAGTTGTTGATGTCGGTCAGATAAGCCAGATGTGCAGGGGATGCATATGTGAAGAATTAAATTTAGGCCTTGGAATCTGTAGGTGACATCACCAATGATAACCATGATTAGTGAACATGGTGAGACATCCCCAGTTTTTTGTTAACTTTGACCGAATGTCGGAAGGCGTACAAGGCGTACAAGGCGATTTGCAGGTTAAGGAACACATAGCACTCCATTCCCGGTACCTAATTTTATTTCTACAGCTTACATTTCAAACGCAGGGGAATTAAACTTGCGCTTGATTTAAGCAAATTCGTAATAGAGTCGCCCCCCATGACGACGTATATATGGCGGCAGGTCTAAACAAAATAGCTTGGAAGTGAACTACAACGCCAGTGGGGTCAGCCATGTTGACTTAAGGACAATTCGACCTTTCTGACGGGCGCTTTAAAAACGCCGTAGTGCTTACGGGACGCGAAAACGGAAATGCCGTCAAATATAATGCGTGACAAATAAATTCGGCTATGGCGTTCAAGTTGGGGGAGCCGAGAATTCTCAGGTACCTGGCCTTGACGATCTATAGAGGGATTATAAGACATGTTGTTTGTCTATGAGTGAAAGGGAGGTGACTCATTGCAGTTGGGCAAGGACGCTGATTTCGGTTCCGTGAAGAGTGGGACGACGAGTGAGAGGCGACTGACACATGTTAACAGAAAAATGATACCGACCAAAGAGACTGATATTTCTGCAAAACTAACTCCTATTTCAGCAGCCGTTTGCGAATAGTTCACCAGTTTAGTAGGTCAAATGACAGGCACATCCCTACTACCATATCAAACCGGTTAACGTCTTCGGAAGGCCCAAAGAAGCCAAAACTCATTAAAAATCTAAAGCTTAAGCAAGCTGCCTTGAATTTCCAAAACGGGTAAACATATTCTAACATATCTTCTGGTATTCTCCCACCCTGAACATCAACTCTTCGTTGATATTATTTGTGCTGTGTTCACATCAGACACCTAAATCGCGCACGCAGTCTCAGTGTTTGTTTTAATACTTCAGCGTGCTAGGTAGAGGGTAGTAACCGAACACACTGTTTTCAGAACGAGGACTTAGCTTGCGAATATTCAGAAAACCACCCCCCTCGAAAATTCTTACCGTTTCGACCTTTTCGGTCGGCAAATATCCATGTATGTGGTCCATTTTAAAGAACGTAGGCGTAATTCTGCCAATCTTTCTATAAACCACGTCAAAAAAGTGTAGGCCATTCTCACCTTGTTATAGTAAGTCGGTTGCCTAGGCATGCACTTACCACTGATATTTCTTACTTGGCCGTGTTCTTAATTATATCCAGCGGGGCATTCCGTTACTGGAAATATCAACCAAACATAGATTCGCAAGACATAAACTCAAAAAGACACGTAGTGACCGTTGCGGCTAGCGTGAAAATGATAGTTAAATCGTCTGGTAGCCAAGACAGATAGTCCTCCACCCTGACCCCGAGGCGTAATTCGAAATGTTGGCAGCATAGACGACCGATGGCCTCAAGAGTTCATTTGAAATGGTCAGAAGGAAGGTCAGTTAATATTCAAGGAATAAAAAAGGCTCTTCTGTGAAAATATTAAGACCTGGTGGTGTATCGCCAGTTGTTTGGAGGGAAAACGAGGAGTTGGTAATCTACGGTCATTCTCAGCCGGTCACATCAACACAAGGGCCTAAAAGGAAAAGATGATAGAAACTCTTATCCAAAAAGTGGAGCGAAATGTGGTAGATTTAGTGGTAGATTAAGTGGAAACCTTTATTTATATCTTTGTTACCCCCTGTTTTGAATTGGTTGCTAAGTTCACTGCTATCAATCCTCCCCCATAACGAGGATTTTTGCGGTTCTTGGTGACATCTCCCTCATTTTGACCTCAAGCGGTCTGTCGACGCTTACAGCGAAACCCTCTGTATTCGTCGTCCACGCGAAGTTTGGTCGTATCTCCCTTCCCCACTCCTCGGCTGAGGTCGATGCTGACCGTGGCCAATCGCGTCTGGGTTTCTCTCGTCTGACCACTTTGACGCGAATAGTCTCATTCAGCGTATCACCTTTGCCCTGACGATATCCGTTCTGAATTCCTTATACAATACTACATGCAGACCAGTTCTGTCTGACCCGCATACTTATCTCTCAAGGCTGACATTTATTTCTGACCTGACGATGTCCAATTATAATCCGTTATATACCGTCACATGTAGGTCAGTCGTGTCTGCATTTGTGTGTCAATATCAGCGAGGAATTTTTCTCCTGTAAAAGTAATCCAATCCTCTTTTAATTATTATTTGGAGTTTTTTGCACTGCTTGCTCATTATTTTTTCTTAACGAACTACTTATTCAGATAGTATGATTTGCATTGTGTACAGATTCTGCCTACCTCGTCCAAAAATTCATAAAAAAATGTATTTTGATGTGATCCCAAGGGGTCTTTACTACAAATTACTTTTTTATTATATTTAATAAGTCCGTCGACGTAAGTGGCAGGCAGACGAGTTTGACAACCAAGAAAGATGCAGTCCACCGTGTGTCCCAAAGCAGGGTAGGCTCTGTTCGGTGACTTACGCATTAATTCGTTTATAGTCTTTGCAGACTTGTGCTACAAACACCACACTCTGGCTCCTTTCATCCACCTGGGTCGTGTGCCAGGAAAAAGTCAGGAAGGTCGCAGCTGGGAGAGGGTTTATGATGGTTTAATGAGACTGATAGAGAGAAGAATGTCCGAAAGACCCAACTTTGCCTGCCCAGACCAGAATTTCAACGAAAGACCTCATAGTTTGATTGTGCTTGCGAATTCGAAGATGCCACAAATGGCTGGTCGGAAAACAAATTCGCTCACGATGTGATGCGACTAAAATGTATGTCTCTGGATTAGCCCTAAGCACAGATGACGAGTCCTATCCTTCTTATGCGGCTAATGTAAGGACAGAAAGCTTCAATGCTCAGTCATTTTGTGAACCCTCATGGAATTTCTACTTGGCACTTTTGGCCGTTAATGCTGCGGATGCTCTAAGCCTGCGTGATGCGCGCCAAATGTGAATGCAGAATTTTTTAAGGACTTGGAGAAAAAGTTTTCTTGAAACATCCGAGAAAATTTCTTGTGTGCTTGTAATAGATATACCTGGTCTTTCGCCATCTTGGAAAAATAAACTACGCAAAAACGACAGCTTGTTAGGACTGACGAAAAGCCCACCACACAGACTCATTTTTGTGGATATTTAGTAGCAAAACTCCGGGCGCATGTTGGAACTCCGAGCCCCTCGCCAGTACCAGCACGGGCGCATCAGTTGCAGTCTGGTCCTCGACCAATGTTGGCTGTCCAAACTGACCAATCATATTCGAGGCTGACTCCGTTGTGACCTTGCTGAAGGCGGTGGACGACTGCCCCACTGTCTCGCACACGTGGACGCCAGTCTCGAGGTGTCGTAAGTGTCCTTGTCTGACTGCTACCTCCTACCAATTTCATGTCTGATTTGTACGCAAAACAACATCCTTCCAAATGACGTCACACTTCTCCTGTTCAGAAATAGCTAGGGTCTCCCTATGACCTAAGTAGCTGCAATGGATATGGCAGTCTGAGCTGGAGTTGCGTACACTGACAGGGTAACAGGGCATGCTCGTCTTGTTTTGCTTCGATATTCAATTTAGAGTCCCGGGGACAGTCACAGAGGTGTCGGTTTTATGGGCAGAATGAATCTTTCTCACAACGGGAGCGGAAATATTTGGTGGTGATCGAGGAGCTTCGACGCGGTTACCCGAGATGGCTAGATGTGGCATCTATATGGGGTGGCACAACAGGCAAGGGAATAAATTCATAAGTGACTGATACTAACGTGTTGATTATAACAGTGACCGTGTTACCAACCCCCCTGAGTGAATTATTGTCCTTTCATTCATTAGAAAATATTAAAGGATCCACCACCAACTGCGTCCTGCCCGACGAAAAAGCAGATCTAGGGCCCACTTGGGCGCACAGGGTCTGCAGACTGCGCCATCGGGTGCGAGACAGAGTTAAACCATGCATTATTGCAACATCCGGACGAAAATAATGGGAACAAGGTCAAAGCTAATAAAGGATCACTCAAGTTCGCCGGATAACCTTAGAGGTGTCTCGTTGCCGACGACAGCTGAGGTGAAGCGAACGCCTTCCTTGACGGAAGGGCAAACACGCAGGATAACAAGTTAATTTTTTTCATTCCTAGTGACAGAATCTGACCGAAGTACAATTATCGCATGGAGGATACAATGCATTTGTGTGGGCTGTAGCTGTCCGCTCTCGTTGCCGACGACGACCAGAAAAGCATGCCAAACCCAGTCTGTCTTCCTTGAATTGTGCTTTGGATGCCTTCCTCTTTTCAAACACGACTACTTACGAACTGCAACCTTCCCTCTTCCGAAATGACGAGACAGTCAGGTGCTGACAATGGAAGCTGTTCCATAAATTTTGGCGTTTGCATCTGCATCCACGTCGGTTGCTCAACTTATCCAGACGACCATGCGTCGGATGGAGTTGTGCGTCATCGCCAGGTCGACATTTTCCGTACTGTAAAACTCACCAGACTCTCCTGAAAAACACCCGAAGGCTCCTCTGACGCCCTGAATGCTCAGTCTACACCGTCATCTCGTTCCAACAAGGACGCCGCCTGTTGGCATCAGGCCTTTTCTGGTGAGCCGTAATGTATCATAGGATTTTAATTTGGGAAAATTTACAGTTTCTTAGCTCTTCTTCTCCTTCTTGTCCTTCTTCAGCAGCCAATGTCTGCGCGACCGCATACTACGTAACTGTATGTAATTATTCGCAGACCGTTCATCTGCAGATCTACCAAAACATAGCATAGAAGCACAGTAATAAGTGGCTTTATTCGGTCGCGTGGATTGTCTTCTTAAAAAATTACCATAGTACATGCACAGTTTCGAAAGCATCAAAAAACCTGAGATCACAAGTAGAATACAATTGACAGGCGTTGCACATAGTCTTGGATACAGCCGAATTACACCAGAAAACGCAAGACAATAATCAGCATTTGAAGGTTTCTAAAATAAAATCAAAATATCCGGTCATGAAGCAAAGCAGAAAGGACACTGAGGTGACTAGCGCATGAGGTTGACCAGAACAACGCAGACTTTCGACGCATCTACCTCGTTTATGCCTCGTAAAACCACAGCTAGCTAGAGGCCAGCTAGATGGCGCAGCTACGGCAACGGATGACAATGTTCCCCAAGGACAATATCAGCTTTCGTCGTTACAGACAACAGGGCCAACCGCCTACAGTTTTAAGCACCTAACTGGACTAGAAGCCAGCAACATACAAAAATGACGAAAGACGTTTTCCAAGTATTTTGTTGATGACTAATGCAGAATGGAGTGCGGACTAGGAAGTTCGTCAGGAAGGTTTTATAAGACAATGAACAACAGTGGCAGGAGTCAACCCGGCTGATTGGACGCTAATCAGACAAGGCAGAAAGTAGACTGAAGTTCGAGATTTTGGCAGCTCCATCTGAGGATGGATAACTAAGCCGACTAATTTGTTTCCCAGTACTTCTAGGAACACACCTGACGGAAAGGGACACATCAGACGACGGATTAATTGAGGGGATGGGGTCAACTTCAAAAATAGTAGTAACGAATGAACTTAACGGTTCTGCTTATCCCGACTCCTCTGTAATGCAAGCAGCGTTGGAACTAAGCAGAGGCGGAATGACTTGGTGGGACTTAGCTGACGATTTCCAATAGTAGACCTAAGCAACAGACTGGCAAGCCGCACTTTTGAAGTTAATTTTTACTATTTCCGCTTTTTATAAGTAAACCGATAATGAGCCAGTTAATGAACCCCTAGGCTGATTTCGTTAATTTTAAGCCTGTTTTTAAGAAAATGTAGGACAGTGGAAAAAGCAAAATCTGACTTCAGGGGAATAACATCGAGGAAATTTGTCAGGCACATCAAACACTCATGCAAAAGTATAAATCCTGTTTTGAAATATCAGTGCGCACATCTAGCATGCTTGTAATTTTATTCACTAAGTCCCCGATAACACAAGCTAAATCATGGTAGTTACGTTTTACCGTGGGATTTACAGAGAGAGAAACTAGAAGGCAATAATGAAGCAATTCGTGATTGCTTGCAAAAAAGTCACGGTGGAAATTTATGAATAAAAGTTGGATGCCATTATTAATCATTTAATCAAGTATGCCAGAATTTCTGGTTGATGAGTGCACCAATTCGGGCCACTTTGAAAAATGAATGGTATCCATAACTGTCTGGTGTTAGGGTGGGCATGTATTTGTATGTCGGTTTATTTCTGTTAAATTAGATTCGTCGAGGATTATTTTGACACCAAAGGTAGTCTTTGCCACCATTTTAAGTAGTTCAAAAAGCTGGTTTATATTGACAGAATAAAATGGTAGAATATATACACAATTAACTAACGCGTAATTATTTTGAGGCAGATTGGCTGACAGAAGCGAAAGAAATTCTCCGATCGAGGGTGGGGTCAAGCATTAAAAATTGCGCAAGGTTACCTTATTGCACTAAACTTCTTAGTCAAGCTGGGCCAACTCGCATTGAGAGGGATAATATTAAGCGGATTCCTGAAAAACAGGTCAGACCCCTTACTTTTCATAAAAAGGAAGAGCTGATGGAGGAATAATAAACTGTTGGGAAGAAGTAAGAGATTAAATGAAAAATCTTTGGGGTCTATAATTTATGAGAATGCTATCGTCAGCTATAAATGCGTTATTGCACAGAGAAAAGTTGAGGTAGGATGCATAAGAAAGCATATTATTTTGCAGAATCGGAAATATAGGAGGAGTTCTGAAACAGATTTTTAGCGATGCTGAAACAATATGAAGGGAGACTTTAATTTTAGAAAAGAATAGGTTGGTTTTAAAGACGGCCTATACAGCGAAAGGATTAGTTACCGTTGGAGTTTTTCAAGTAGTTGGGTTAGAATTAGTTGTTAACCAGGTTACTTGCTAGCATCTCCAGCGTGGGTGAGATAGCAGGTTTCTTTGCCGTGAAGCTCACATTAATTTGAGAATTTGGGGTGAAAACTGGCAAATGTTTGCCTGAGATAGCATTTTGTTCGTCTAATTGTATCCGCTTAGTCAGGTGTGATCGACCTGACGTAGGAAGATGACGGAGTGAACTCAGTGTTTTCGAAAAAAGCCGCAAGTCTGCGCCTTGGAGGTGGATTCTGAATCTGCAATCGGACACTTTCAGCGATTACCAATTCTTAGCGAGGTTTCAAAATGAAAGGTTTCATCTGAATGTGGGACCATGTGATCAGGTGTAAAGTTAGACGGGGAAATTGGCTAGCATCGAATGGTGGATGTCAGATGAACAGAATTCAGGGAAGGCTTGTTGGCTTTTTAGAAAAATACAATCCTGGTAACTATCCGTGTAAGATTGAGGAAGTTCTAATTTACACAAATTTATCTTCTTCAGAAAATTAAGGGATAAGTCTATGTATGGTAAAAATTGCCGACAAGTTGTTACTATCGGTAAATCGAATAGGGTGACTGTCACGTATAGAATTTCCATTTGATCCAGGAAGAAGTTTCTTGCACAAACAGCCGATTAATTCGTGTTTTGGGCGGCAAAACGAACCTTATCCAAATAAAATGCTCACTTACGTATAAACCTACGCAGGGCGAAGTCTATAAAAGCATAGTTTTTTTTACTTGTTTAGTGACCAGTAATCACACTGGTCAATGAAGGTGATTTGTGTTTACTAATGGAATGCTGTTCCGACATTTTCAGTGAACAAAAAGTGAGTGCTTGGACTCATGAAATCTTGGCCGAAATTCGTATATGCTATTTAGATTAAGAAGGATCACTTAGGTAGGATTGTAATATTAATTATCGTGCGGCACAATCTGCAAAATTTGAAGTCCGTATAAAATTAATGCTTAGTTCGTATGCATTCTTCACATTGATGCATTATAGATTCAAATATATTTTATAGAAAGCATCCAGAAAATACGCTTCGTTTCACTCATTTTATATCAAATCACTTCATCCTCAAACATGATCCCTGAGTATCCTTCGGCTTCAAAAAGCTTTCCAATTACGCGATTTCTCAGGCCGTACAGTGTCGACTCATACAGCATCGGTCCTGTCAGTTCATGTAGGTTCATCATTAAGTATACAATATATTCAGCATCCATTGCAAACTCTTATGAATTCTACACGATAACTTCCTTAAGGCATAACGACTTATGCGTTTTTTTACGCAGAAAGTATACATCATGTAGACTGTAATCCCCAAACGCTAATACAATGGCTGATCTGGCTCAAAATTAATCGAAATATGGGGGAACATTTTCTAAACCTAAATATACCCTTTCTTCAAGTATGAAATGTGAAAATGACGTGATTTGCTACCAACTGCAAAAGCGAACGCATATGTTGTACCTGTTTTATTTTATAAAATACGTTTTAATAAATAGGGGCACCAGTGTGGAAATGCATACGAATTAATTAGTAATTTTTTGTATTGTATTGTATTGTATTGTATTTTAGGGTAATAGGCAATGCCCTTGATGACCCTATTGAAAACGGTACATAAAATATAAATGTTAAATGTACATCTTACTAAAATTTTGTCAGTAACATATTTGTTCACGGGAAGCTTTCACAATGCGGGACTGCTAAGCGTGCGGCAGGCGGTCTTCTCAGTGTACACATGAAATTTTAAGTGCAGTTATATACAATCAGCATAAAGTGCAGTCATTTGCATAGTTTGAGAGGGGGCATCTCATTAAGAGTCAGGGGTGTGTTAAGTAGGGATGAAATCAAGAAATGAAATTTATGGCTGGCCGCAGGTAGTCCTGTTGTGAAAGTCGTCGTTTATCAAATATCAAACGATCCAGCTGCCTTTTGAATACAGCGATTGTATCAGATGTCACTATTTCACATGGGAGTGAGTTCCATGGCCGAACAACACGCTGGCTGAAGGAAAACTTCCGATTGTCTAGGCGTGTACGCTCCCGCTTGACTTTGTAAGGGTGACCGCGCAGGTGACTCGTGGTCGTGAATTCAAAAAAGTCGTCAGTTTTGAGCGAACATTCCTGCCCGTGGATAATGCGGAATGTCCATAATAGGTCACACCTCATTCTTCTATAGGATAGGGGGAACAAATTTAACTGGATCAGTCTTTCTGGGTATGACAGAGTCCTGAGACCGTCCACCAGTTTTGTGGCCCGTCGTTGCACCTGCTCTATGGCATCACTGTCTTTCTTCATCCAGGGCATCCATGATGGCATTCCGTATTCCAAGTGCGGTCTGACGAATGTGCCGAATATCTGTGAGAAGAGTTCTGGAGGAAAGATTTTGAAGGCACGCCTAATCCAGTGCATGGTGCTGGTTGCCTTTTGGACGACTCTTTTGCAGTGCTGAGAGGGCAGCAAGTTTGAGCATGTCCAGACACCTAGGTCTTTGTGCGTGTCCACTTCATTTAGTGGAACCCCATTTATGATGTACTGATGTTTTGGGAAGCGCCTCCGTCCAGATTCTAGTCGCAAGACTACACACTTGGATACGTTGAACGCTAGGAGCCACTTGCTGGACCACGCAGCCAGCTTATTAACATCTTCCTGTAGCTTTTGCGCATCTTCAACGCAGCTGATTGTTTTCCAGATCTTTATATCATCCGCAAACATGATGCCATCGCATTCAAGGTCTGCAGGACAGTCATTTATATAGATGAGGAAGAGGAGAGGACCCAAGACTGAGCCCTGCGGAACGCCGCTTTTTACTGGCACCCATTCGGATGTAGTGGCACCAACGATGACTTTTTGGAGCCTGCATGACAGGAAACTTTTAATCCAATTAAAAATGCTGCCCTGTATTCCACACTCCCAAATCTTCTGTAGCAGTCGTCCATGAGGAACGCTATCAAACGCCTTCTTAAAGTCAAAGAAGATGACGTCCACTGGACGGCCCTGGTCTGTGGCTCTTGTCCACTTTTCCTGAGAGTA
The DNA here is from genome assembly GCA_902702965.1 of Spirometra erinaceieuropaei. NCBI lineage: Eukaryota > Metazoa > Platyhelminthes > Cestoda > Diphyllobothriidea > Diphyllobothriidae > Spirometra > Spirometra erinaceieuropaei. The sequence continues at coordinate 194,503 of CACRXP010000138.1, read as the reverse complement.
AAGGCTGCTTGTAAGACAGGAGTGACCACGACGAAATCCGTGCTGAGCAGCACATAACAGGTCCCTCTGCTCCAGATACGACATTAAATGCCCTTTTATAAGTCGTTCCATTACCTTGCATAGAATGCAGGTTAAACTAATAGGACGGTAGTTTTCGGGTTCCAGTCTGGATCCTCCTTTATAGATTGGAGAAATATGGGCCGTTTTCCACTCCTCCGGCAGTTCGCCTTCTTCCATGGACTTCCGAGTGCAGTTTTTGTGGGATGTCGAAAAGAGGCGCATTCGCAATATTATAGAATTATGCCGCATGATTATCAGTATACGAATCCTTCCTAAGTAATCCTCCCTAATTGGAAACGAATCTCAGAATTGCGGTCAACATTTCATGAGATCGGTTTGTTCAGCAGTTCGATCGTCGTTGCCGACGATGTTTGCCATGTGCTTCACAGCGAGGTGTAGCAGTAGTTTGTTGCAAATGTAGACTTGCGCAGCACCTACCGCGCTCTCTCCTCCTCCTTCCCCACTTGAGTTTGGTGTCAAGTCAGAGTCAAAAAGACCGAAGATGAGGGGCGGAGCAGATAGATGGCGCGACCGGAGCCGCGCCTACGCGTGCCGACACACCTGGCGCAGTCCTACTGGTTGGGAGTGCCATAAAGATACAATATTAAGAAGACATTGCAGACCATCAATCAGCCACTCCACACAAACGCACCCTGGGCCGACTCTGCGGAACAAGTTATCTCGTCGGTTGGCAACATTCTCGGCTACGGCTTTTAGCCCACCGAAGTGCTTGTAGTGAGGAAAATGCGCTGAATCGTCGATCTTACTCTGCCTTCCCATTCGCAGGTCCCAGCCACTGTTCGAGCTGGTCAGTTGACTGGTGCATGCAATGTACGCGCTGGCTGACATATCTAGTGACGCTGTCTGCGCACGCCACACGCACGAACTGCCCCCCCCCCACCCCAAACACAAGCACCAGTATTCTACACAACGGGGGTTGAGCGGCGTACATCTTACATGCGTGAGAGTGCCACAGTTCACATCAAGAAGGAGCCGTTGAAGCCTTACTTTCAGTTCATCAGTCTGCCACTACACACAAACACACACTGCGTGGACTGAGTTGGGGCGTCAGATGGCAACCTTCTAAGCCGCGACGCTTGGCGCACGTGATGGTGTACTGCTCATATTGATTAAGAGAACGTTTTACATGACGTAGCACAGAAAGGCAAGGCAATGTGAAAGGGTGAGATGCTGCAAGTTTCCGTTTGTTCAGAAATCGAGCACCACAATGGTAAGCAGACGTAATGCAGGATTAAAAACCGAGAGTTTTACCAACAATTGAGTTGAAAATTTATGCAGGAGACAGAGAAAGCTGATTTGGTTAGAATGTGGGTGCTGAAATTCGCAGATCTGTACAACGGTACTGGGAGGGTATCACCTCTTCGGGAAGGAGGGCCAGTGTTGCTTATGTGCTTTGTGTTATAAAAAATATCGGCAAAAGCAAAAAAGTCTCAAATAAATCACGTATGTAAACGGAAAACCTGGTGAATGCAAATATGCAAAGTTGCGTGATATTCAAGAAGCAGGAGGTGGCTGCTACTTTAAAAAGTCCGTTTTGAAAAGACTCGCGCGTTTACTGGCGTAAAATGCAGGGATAAATTTATACATAAGTGGCTCACTAAGAGTGCAACAGGCCCGACGCAGACGACCGTTCCAAGGTCGTTATAGAGCATCAGTACGTTATAGGCTAAAGGATGTGAGGCAAATGAACATGTAAATTAAGCAAGCTGCTTATCTTTTATGAGTGGAATGTGTCCAATGACACAGCGTTCGTTGTCGCCAGTAGCAAGCTGGCGGGAGGGCAAAATGGGAACAAAGAAAATCCTTACCACAACAGTGAGGGTCAAACGCTTAATTGGCATACTGATAAAGTTGTTTGACAGCAGCTAGTTTAACCCTGCCAAGAATTACTAAACGCAAGCAAATATATATATATATCTATTGCTAATAGAAGCGAAGATGCGCGTCCCCGGACATAATTGAGAAGAAAAGGCGATCTCGGGAACCATAGTTTTACTGTCCTGACGTTTCAAAAGCATACAAGCTTCCATCGTCGGAGGTGAGTGTGGTATCGCGCCTCACAGTATTTATAGGTGGGTAACAGTCATGACGAAAAGACGCTCTAGAACTTCCCCCCCGCCCCATCCCCCCAGCCGCCCTGACTTCATATGTAAGAAAACCCGTTTTGACATGACTGTTACCCACCTATAAATACTGTGAATCGCGATACCACACTCACCTCCGACGATGGAAGCTTGTATGCTTTTGAAACGTCAGGACAGTAAAACTATGGTTCCCGAGATCGCCTTTTCTTCTCAATATATATATATATATATCGTGTTATATCATCCGCCAAGGAAAACGAAGAAGAGAAATCGATTTCATGGACCAGGTTGTATTCAGACTGACGTTTCGGAAACACACTCG